>BQNB010121855.1:0-20386 GCA_026074375.1 Tanacetum coccineum
AGACAAATCAAAGCAGTAGCAATATTGCTACCAAATTGATCCCATCCACCACTTTTAGAGCTTATACAATGCAAAAGATGGTGGACTAAAAATCTCTATTGGGGTGTGAAAAAGCTTTTCCAAAAGGTGAAAGATCTGTCAGTAGGATACCCCATATGCCCCATCCCCTCAAAAATCTCATTATTTGGCAACATTGTAATCCCTGAAGCATCTGCTAATTGAAGCTTATCTCTAATAGATGCCTCAGTGATTGTATACTCAGTGGTATCAATAGTTGCATGTAATTCTAGAGTCCCATCAGCAAGAGTGTTGGCAGTAGCAGTCTGCCAAAACTGTTTGACTAGGGAATCATAGATAGTAGGATTAGTAGTTAAAGCATACCTGAGGTTGGAACCTCGTAGAAAATCCACTATCTCTGCAAACCCTGCACTTTCATCAGGCTTGCGCAAAAATCCCACTTGATTGTGTTTGTCACAATATTTTAATTGGGCCATGATTCGAAAGTATCAATAAAAGGTATGGATGTGTACTTGGGTTTAGATGCGAGTGAGGTTGTAGATGCTGGTAACAAGACAATTGACTATATTCGTTATAAAAATAAAGAAGATTTTTACTTTGCGAAGAGGAGATAGCAATAAACAGATAAGTATGAAAGAGAAATCAAACTTTATCTATATATAGCTTCTCTGTTAATGACAATAGCGCTATAAAAATCTATAACGGTAACATTTGAACAGTGTTAAAGCAGAAGAAAGTTAATTTTCCGCAACCAGCACTAACAATAACCTACCAGTATTAAAATTTACACTACCAGACTTAACTTTGGTCAACCAGAATTAATTATGATACAACCCGAATTAACTCTTTTTCAACCAGAATTAAGTTTTTACTAAAGCACACCTGCCTTACATATGCAAATCCATGCTATTCCTGCAAGAATTAGACTAAAAACAAAGAAAAATATGCTGCAGGAGTTTGTATAGACAGAATGAACTTAAACTAACTACCCGAATTAATACTACTAACTTCCAGAATTAATACTACTAACTACCAGAATTAATACTACTAACTACCAGAATTAATACTACTAACTACCATGTTCTTCAGTGGATGATCCTGCACATGAAAAAGAGAAAATTAGTTTCTCTTAGGGATCCAGGCCTTTTCAGGCTTGGGTCTGCCTTGTGGACCTTTAGCATTCACAGTTCTAATAAAAGTTGGTCCACTGTCACAATTGGAGTTTGGATTAGAGTTCCTCCAATTATAACCTGCTGAGGTCTTAACAGCAGATCCCCAATTTCCCTTTACAGCATGAAAATGAGACATTTGTGCTGTAGTTTTTGCAAAGGGTCTTCTTACAGATGAATATGACTTTGAAAAATGACCTTTTTGATTAAATTGATTCACCTGTGGTCTTTTATGACTAATACTGTTTGAGGTCTTGGTAGGTACTGGCTGTCTAGATCTAACAGTATTAACATTAGAACTACCAGTATTAACTCTAGGTCTAACAGGATTAATATTTGTCCTACCAGTATTAATATTGGGCCTAACAGTATTAATGTTTGGTCTACCAGCATTAATTTGTACTGATCTAGGAACAAGTTTATTAGCATGATTAACCCTGTTTGCATTGGTCCATACTGGTTTTGCCACCCCATTACCAGTATTAAAAACCCTTTGTTTCTTAACTTCAGCCTCTCTAGCCATTTTCTTTTCATAATAGTCACAATCTTTAATCAAATGACTTAGACTACCACAAACAAAACATTTTTTCTTTGTGAAAGAGTAACCTTCCCCTAGTTCTCTTTCCATCATAGCATTCCAATTCTTTCTATTAACTTTAGGTGTTGCTTGATCTTTGGTTGGTTGTCTAGGGGTTTTTATATATGAAACACAACTAGGTTCAACTTCTTTTGATTTTGGATCAGACACACCTTTTTCATTTGATGTTATAGGTGTAGACACATACACTTCTGGAGGTACACTTGAAATCTCAGATTCAGGATCAACAGAATGTTCAGAGGAAGTTCCAATAGATCCTGCACTGTCATTAGATTGACAGGTAGAATATTCACTGGATCTATCATCTGATACATTGGGTTCAGGCTCTTGAGGTCCCTTTTTACCATAAACATATAAAGACTCATCAATTTCTTCTTGTGGTGTAGGAGTATAATCCCCACTTAAGGGATGTGGAACACCTTTAAAATCATTAGTCTTTGTAAATCTACTGTACAAAGGTTTTCCAACTGAATCCTCTTTTGAACAATTAAACACAGAAAAATTCATTTCTTCCTCATAACTTAGAACCTCATTGTTTGATTGTATTTCAAACCCTAAGCCAACTTTACTATTTGAACTCATGCCAGAATTAATTAATCTCCAAAGATTCTTGGAAGAATCTTTCCATGAATCTAATGTTTTCTGCAATTGTTCCTTTTCTTTTACAGCTTTCATTCCTATTCTCCTATATCTTTTAAGCTTTTCATCTTTTTCATATATTTCATTAGCCTGAAATGTAAGCTTTTCATTTAGAGAAAGTTGCTGTTTTTGAAAAGTAACAAGTTGAGCTTCTAGTTTCTTAACAACTTGACTATAGGCAAGTATTTGTGCTTCTTGATCACCTAACTGATTCATTTGTTCATCACACAGTAGTTTAAGGGTATTGTATGAATCAATGCAAGTTTTAGAACACAAAGTTACCTCATTATTTGAGCTGATAGCCATAAGTGCATGATTTGTCTTTTCAACTGCAATATGTTCTCCCCAATTGACAATCCCATCATCCATTGTCAGCAAGCTCATCTGATTCTTCTCTTGCTTCCCAGCTTCTTGATGTTGATAAAATGAGTCTCTCTTCTTCTTTCCATCATGTGTCCCCTTTGCTGTACATTCCCTAGCAAAGTGACCAGTGTTGTGACAATTGAAGCATTCAAGCTTCTTTTTGTCAAAGCCAACAGGTGTTTTTCCATCCACGCGAACTCTCCTTCCTGTTTTCTTATAGAACTTCTTCATTCGAATAGCAATCATTGCTATCTGCCAGTTTATGTCCATCTCTTCAATGTCCAAATCATCAATTTGTTCCAGATCTTCATGAAGCAAGTCCCAGTCCTCTGATTGTTTGGCAAAGAGGGAATAAATAACTTCATCAGCAAAACCAGCAAGAACTTCTTTTTCAGGAATATTGGTTGAAGAAGTAGAAGGAGTGCAAGTACTGTAGGCACCAGTAAAACCAGACTTAACCTTATTAGTGCTGCTTTTGCTTTGTGAAACAAAAGCAACATTTTGAGCACTTGAAGATGTTTTTGAGGCACCTTAGATTTCTTGCTTAAAAAACCTAAGGTTATTGTACAAATCATCAATAGATAAAGTATCAACATCTGGTTTAGTTCTCATAGTCATTGCCAGATTGGACCATGCTGGGGGCAAAGATCTGAGAAACTTATGATTTGCATCCTCAGTTGATACTTCAGCACCATGAGCTTCCAACTGAGAAAGTAATTGTTGGAATCTGTCATATCCCTTTTCTAACCCTTCTGAACTGGATATTGTAAATGCTTCAAACTGTTGTTTGAAAACAGCCTTCTGCATTTTCTTTGAATTTGCATTACCACCAAACCTAGTTCTGATGGCTTCCCAGATTTCTTTTGCATCATCCATTCCATGAAATCTTCTCATATGTTCTTTGGGAATGGCCATAAGCAAGATATTCTTAGCCTTCTTTTCTTTCTCAACAGCTTGAATTTCTGCAGCAGTAACAAGTGGAAGTATTCGAATTACACCATCCTTTCCAGTTTAAATTCTCTTCTTGGAGTTTCCATTCTGAATTACCTTCCAAACATCATTGTCAATGTACTCAAGATAATGCTCCATCTCCATAGCCCATATATCATACTCCTCCTTCTTCAGAATTGGGAGTTTGATATTTAAAATAGCAGTTGTTTGAGGAATCACCTGTTGTTGTTGTTTAGGTGTAGCACCAGTGTCTGATGCATCTTCATGGTTTGATGCTTCATCATCATTGAGGTGTTGAGAGAACTCATCATTAGCAGGTTGAGACATTTTGTAAAGATCCGAAAGAGGGTGTTTGTTTGTAGTTCTAGTGATTCTTCTTACTTAGAGTCCCTCTATTGGCTCTGATAATACTTGTAGGTCCTTATGTTGGATCTATATATAGCCTTTGTAAGACAATAGCTAACTTGAATAAAACCAAATCAACTATATGAGAGACACTGACTATGAATATCAAGTGTTAATGTGGAATCTTAACACAAGTATTAAGAAGAATATAATACTAACTTTGCTATTGATTTCTATTAAGCTTCAATGCTTCTATTTGTTATATATATCTCTATGCCGTAGGGTTCCTTTTATACACCAAGGAAAACCCTAGAAGGCTTTACAAAACGTGTGAAAGGATAATGCATATCCTTTCCTAAGATATCTCCTAAGATATCTCTAAGATAACTATTACTATTCTGTTACATAAACAGACTTAACTAAATACGACCAGTACTAACTATAGTACTGCTACTCTACCAGTACTAACTTTAGTACTGCCAGACTTAACTTAGTACTGCCAGAACTAACTAATACTACCAGACTTAACTGTTATACTACCAGTATTAAGTCTTTTACAATATATTTACCAACAGTTTATAACGTAACAGTAAGGGGGTTCATAATATGGTATCAAATAGTTTACGAGTTGACAACCAAAAAATTTATAAAGTGACAACGTAATAGTTTGTAGAAGACACGAAGTAGTTCATAAGATGATGATGACATAGTTTATATTTTAACAGCGAAATAGTTTTTAAAACGACAACGAATTAATTCATGAGGTGACAATGAAACGGTTTGTAAAATGACTGCAAAGTAGTTTATAATAGGGTAGCAAAAGAGTTTATAAATAACTGCAAAATAGGTTATAAGATGAAAACAAATTAGTTCATTAAATGATAGCCAGAAAAGCTATAAGGTAATAGTAGGATAATTATAGGAGAATGACAAAACAATTTATAGAATGATATCAAAATAGTTTAAAAGGTGTTAGCGAAATGGTTTATAAAATAGTGGCAAAAGAGTTTATGAACGACGACAAAATAAAACAAACAAAAAAAATATAATTACAAAAAAACAAAAATTATTAACAAAAAAAAAAAAATAAAATAATAATAATAAAAAAAAAAAACAAAAAAAAATAAAAAAAAAAAAAAAAAATAATTATAATTTAAAAAAAAATAAAAAGAAAAAAAATTTTTATAAATTTAAAAAAAATAAAAAAATGCCAGTATTACTTAGTATGCCAGAAACTAACTAATACTACCAGACTTAACTGTTATACTTACCAGTATTAGTCTTTTACATCTTTTCCTAACAAATCCTCCCTAACTTGATCTTCACTTGTGAACTTCAAGTTTCTTCAAATGTCTTCAATTTGAGCTTCTTGAGGATGTTGTGAATAAAACTCTTCAAATTATTCTTGATCTGCAATTCTTCAAATTATCTCTTTTTGATCTCTACAGCAACTATTCTTCAAATCTTTTCAGCATCCCTTCATATCAGCAACATTGACTATATGTATATCAAATCACATGGTTTCAGACTATTCTCATCACTTCCAGGTGTGTTAACTCCTGTAAGAGGTGAATCATTGAAACTTTAAATGGATTTGATGTCTCTTTACCAGTTAGCCATTTACTCTGGAGTAGTCAGTCCTTTGGCCACCAGAAAGGTGCATGTCCATGGTCGACTAAAAACCATTTAATCTTATACTGAATATTGGTGTGTTGGTACATATGGTTTTTGCGAAAACACTATACAGCACATAAACGGATTTGATATGCCTTTACCTGTAGCCGTTTACTCAGGGTAGTCAATCCTTTTATAGAAAGGTAAATTCCATGGTGGATTGATTAACATGTCAACTACTGAAGCAGAGTATGTAGCTGCTGCTAGTTGCTGTGGACAAGTACTCTAGATTCAAAATCAAATGCTGGATTATGGTTATAGCTTCATGAATACCAAGATTTTCATTGACAATGAAAGCACCATCTGCATAGTTAAGAATCCAGTGTTTCACTCAAAGACTAAGCACATTGAGATTAGACATCACTTCATTAGTGATTCAAATGAGAAGAAGCTTATTCAGATGATCAAGATTCACACATATCAGAATGTTGCAGATTTGCTCACAAAAGCATTTGATGTTGGCAGATTTCAATATCTGATTGCAAGTATTGGAATGCTTAACCTCTGAAGTATTGATTGAGGGGAGGTTAATTGTGTTAATATTCAGCGGAGTGTGCACAAATGATGCTTGAAACAGCGGCTGATGATGCAATTCATGTTAGTACTGTTGGCCTAACTTACTACTGGTTTGTATAATTACTACTGCTGTTATAATTAATTCTATAAGACTTGAGAGAAACCAAAAACAGACAGAGTGTTTAAGTGAGAACAATAAATAAGAAATGTAGTGAGTTCAAAAACAGAAAGAGAGATGTGTGAAATAAAAACAGACAGAGTGTTTAAGTGAGAAAAAGAAATGGGAGATGTAGTGAGTTCAAAAATAGAAAGAGAAATATGTGAAATAAAAATAGACAGAGTGTTTAAGTGAGAAAAAGAAATGAGAGATGTAGTGAGTTCAAAAATAGAAACAGAGATGTGTGAAATAGAAACAGACAGAGTGTTTAAGTGAGAAAAAGAAATGAGAGATGTAGTGAGTTCAAAAACAGAAAGAGAGATGTGTGAAATAAAAACAGACAGAGTGTTTAAGTGAGAAAAAGAAATGAGAGATGTAGTGAGTTCAAAAACAGAAAGAGAGATGTGTGAAATAAAAACAGACAGAGTGATTCAGTGAGAAAAAGAATTGAGAGATAAAGTGAGAATAAAAACAGAAAGAGAGCTTGTGAGAATCAAAATTGATGATGGAAATGCTTTTTGGAACGAAATTGAGGTTAAATCTGGTAACTCAAAAGTTAGTACTGCTAGGGCATTACTTAGTACTGCTGGGCATTACTTAGTACTGCTGGACATTACTTAGTACTGCTGGGCTTTACTTAGTACTGTTAGGCTAAACTTAGTACTGCTAGACTACCATTAGTACTATTTAGGAATAACATATTTTTCTCAATTAAATATAGCCGTTGAGATATTTCTGCCAACTACTTCACCTATAGGTTTCCTTAAATTGGATAATTCATGAACTTTCTTTAACTCGTAAGATTTATTCACGATAAACATCCAATTCTATTCAGTCGGTCCAATCAAAACCTTAAGTGCTCTTTATATAATCTCAATTGACTTTTCCAAACACACATACTCTCATAAACGAACCTAACCCAGACCTCAATCGATCTTTTCTTAATAAAAAATGGTGAATTTAAAGTTCTATAACACACACAGTATGGTCGCTTACTTAAAGAAAATAGAGGGCAGTGAAGGATTTCATCAAATAGTGGATTTTCTCAATACATGTCACATTCGGTATGCTATTACTGAAAATCCCACTATCTATGTTTCTCTTATTCAATAGTTTTGGCAAACTGCTACTGCAAGCACACTTGCTAATGGAGAAATGGAAATAACTGCTACAATAGATGGGAAAGTTAAGACTGCTACTGAGGCATCTATTAGAAGGTGTTAGGATCACATAAATGGACCCAAACAAAGAAGCTTCGGTCACTCGAAGATACAAGACAAAAGTCTAGCTCGTTTAAGCGTGTAATATTATGTAAACGGGCCAAGATGCAAAAAGCCCACAAAGGCCTCCTAGGCCTATCCTCTTTAGAGTATAAATACTCTATGTTTTTCTCTTTCCTAGGTTAGACAATATAGCTACTCCATAATATTTTTCATCTTTAGGGTTTGTAGCAACTCTTGTTTCTTTCAATCAAAAAGTTCTTTAATGTTTAATCTTTTGTGCTATTGATCTTGTGATTAATCTATGGAATGATCTAGGGATCCTACAATTGGTATCAAGAGCCAAAAGTGATTGTTAGTTTGTGATCAGAATCGAATTCATAACAAAACGTGATTGTTTGTTTTGTTTTTTTAAAACCGAATATCAAAAAAAGGGGGTGTACGAAATTTTTTTTGTGGTTTGATCGAAAGCAATAAAAAAAAGAGGGTGTGCTTTGATTTATTTTGGTTCGAATATAAAAAAAATAAAGCAGAAAAGCAAGAAGAAGAATTTTTCTTCGTTGCGTTTTGCGGATCTTCATGTTGCGTTTTGAGGATCTTCATATTGCGTTTTGAGCATCTTCATATTGCGTTTTGAGAATTCAGGTTGCGTTTTGAGCATATAGTGTTGCGTTTTGATATACAGGTTGCGTTTTGAAGACCACTCTTGCGTTTTGACTAAACGTTACGCTGGCAAAAAAAATTATCCATTGCGTTTTGATCAAGGCATTGCGTTTTGACAAACCATTGCGTTTTGACAAACCTTTGTTGCGTTTTGACAATCCATTGCGTTTTGACAAGCTTTGTTGCGTTTTGGCTCATAAAAAGGTTGCGTTTTGCTTGATTTGCCGCAAAAATAATTTTTGTGTCGGATTGTTCCGAAATTTTTATACCAGCTCGGGAAAACGGCTCCCAACGGTCAAGACTCTTCTCTGTTTTGAGTAAGGAGCCCCTGTCATTTTTTGGCCATTCAAGGTCTTTTAGAAGCCTCAAATCAGCATTTTACTGTTTCAAAATTTAACCGATACATCATAAACTTCTAAACCAATCACCCATCAACGTCACTTAAGATCAGATCATTTCATAAAACAAAAGTTAATCAATGGAACCACAATCCAGTCAATGAGGTACACTCCAATATGACATTTCAAAATCTTTGATAATGTGGATTAGCAGTTGAATCAGGAGATTGCACCTGGAAGAAAATTTAGATTAGACTCCGATGCTGAGAATAGATGATTAGACAATACGATCCCGATTTCATCAGTATCTTCTGTCCCGAAGCCAAAAATGTTCCAACTGAGATGGTATTGCTGACACATCTGATAAAGTTTCTTGATTGCCATCTTAACTGACTTGCAAACAAACTAGACGGGACTGCTAAGGTTAACCAGATATAATGTTTGGTAATTGAGACCTAAAAGATGAGCTTCTTTAATGAACAGCATGAAATATGTCGTCTAATACCCACCAAGTGTCAAACTTGATCTTGAAAACAAAGTTAGACAGGAACATGGCCTAGTGATTTCAGCAGTTTTAGAACACAAAGATACCTCACTACTGGAGCTGATAGCCATGAGTGCATGATTTGTCTCTTCATCTTCAGTATCTTCTCCCCAATTGACAATACCATCATCCATTGTCAGCAAGCCCATCTGATTCTTCTCTTGCTTTCCTACTTCTTGATGTTGATAAAATGAGTCTCTCTTTTTCTTTCCATTATGTGTCCCCTTTGCTGTACATTCCCTAGCAAAGTGACCAGTGTTGTGACAATTAAAGCATTCAAGCTTCTTTTTGTCAAAACCAACAGGTGTTTTTCCATCAACACGAACTCTCCTTCCTGTTTTCTTATAGAACTTCTTCATTCGAATAGCAATCATTGCTATCTGCCAGTTTATGTCCATCTCTTCAATGTCCAAGTCATCAATTTATTCCAGGTCTTCATGAAGCAAGTCCCAGTCCTCTGATTGTTTGGCAAAGAAGGAATAGATAACTTCATCAGCAAAACCAGCAAGAGCTTCTTTTTCAGGAATATTGGTTGAAGAACTAGAAGGAGTGCAAGTACTGTAGGCACCAGTAAAACTAGACTTAACCTTATTAGTACTGCTTTTGCTTTGTGAAACAAAAGCAACATTTTGAGCACTTGAAGGTGTTTTTGAGGCACCTTGGATCTCCTGCTCAAAAACCCTAAGGTTATTGTACAAATCATCAATAGATAAGGTGTAAAAATCTGGTTTAGTTCTTATAGTCATTGCAAGATTAGACCATGCTGGGGGCAAAGACCTGAGAAACTTATGATTTGCATCCTCAGTTGATACTTCAGCACCATGAGCTTCCAACTGAGAAAGTAATTGCTGAAATTTGTCATATCCCTTTTCTAACCCTTCTGAACTGGATATTGTAAATGCTTCAAACTGTTGTTTGAAAACAGCCTTTAGCATTTTCTTTGAATTTGCATTACCACCAAACCTAGTTCTGATGGCTACCCAGATTTCTTTTGCATCATCCATTCTATGGAATCTTCTTATATGTTCCTTGGGAATGGCCATAAGAAAGATATTATTAGCCTTCCTTTCTTTCTCAACAGCTTGAATTTCTACAACAACACCATCTTTTCCAATTGAGATTCTCTTCTTTGAGTTTCCATTCTGAATTACCTTTCAAACCTCATTGTTAATGTACTCAAGGTAATGCTCCATCTCCATAGCCCATATATCATACTCCTCCTTCTTCAAAATTGGGAGTTTGATATTTGAGATAGCATTTGTTTGAGGAATCGCCTGTTGTTGTTGTTTAGGTGCAGCACCAGTGTCTGATGCATCTTCATGGTTTGATGCCTCATCATCACTGAGGTGTTAAGAAAACTCATCATTAGCAGGTTGAGACATTTTGTAAAGATCTAAAATAGGGTGTTTGTCTGTGGTTCTTGTAATTCTTTTTACTCAGAGTCCCTCTATTGGCTCTGATACCACTTATAGGTCCAAAGTATTAGATCTATATAGCCTTTGTAAGATAATAGTTAACTTGAATAAATCCAAATCAACTATGTGAGAGACACTGACTATGAATAACAAGTGTTAATGCGGAATCTTAACACAAGTATTAAGAAGAATATAATAAGAACTTTGCTATTAGATTTCTATTAAGCTTCAATGCTTCTATTTGTTATCGTACATAATTCTATGCCTTAGGGTTCCTTTTATACACCAAGGAAACCCTAGAAGGCTTTACAAAACATGTGAAAGGATAATGCATATCCTTTCCTAAGATATCTCCTAAGATATCTCTAAGATAACTATTACTATTCTGTTTCATAAACAGACTTAACTATAAACAGAATTAACTATGACCAGTACTAACTTTAGTACTGCTAAGACTACCAGTACTAACTTAGTACTACCAGACTTAACTTAGTACTGCCAGTATTAACTTAATACTAACAGAACTAACTATCACTATCAGACTTAACTGTTATACTACCAGTATTAAGTCTGTTACAATCTATTTTCCCAACAGTTTTACTCAAAAGATTTCCACCCGCCGCGGCATTTAAGAAGTCTTGATCGTTGTCGTTTAAACCGTTATAAAAGGTATCAACTTGAGTTAACTCCGTAAATCCGTGGTGAGAACAAGCTCTAAGCATTTCCTTAAATCGTTCCCACGCTTCACTAAAAGACTCATCTAATTTTTGGGTAAAACGAGAGATTTTATTCTTTAAGTGAGTGGTCTTCGAAGGAGGGAAAAATTGATTCATGAATTTGGTAACGAGATCCTCCCAAGTCAAGATTGAATTAGGAGGTTCTTTCTCGTACCAAGTTTTAGCAGCCCCCTCGAGTGAATATGGAAACATCATTAGCTTAATCACATCGTTTGGCTCATTCCTAAATCGTAGAGTCGAGGTAATCCTTTTGAAAACTTTGATATGAGATGATGATTTTCTGTTCTCTAAATAACGTGAAAACGGGTTCGCTTAACCAATTGTAACAAAATTTATTTTAATCTCAAAATGATCGCATTAATTTCTGGTAAAAACGATACTTCTCGTACCCTTCGTGGGTGCACGGAGTAGCTCTTCCATGGTACGTCGCCATTGGTGTGCATGATAGTACGAAGGCTCGGGTTCGACTATGTTTGGAGCACGTCCTTTATTTCGACGTCTCAGAATGGTGGACGTTTTGAATATTTGGAAATTACGAATTTTCTAGTGCGCATGCACTTAACCAAAATGAAATGATAAAGAAATGAGATAAAGGAAATATTTTTGTTTTCCGAATAATCACCAACTTAGGGTTTAACTTTCTTAGTAAATAAATTTTACAAAAGAGTGGTGTTGCCTTTTTCGTAAGTGGAACATAAACGGTAAAATATTTAATTTTTGGTTCGGGAACTTATTGATGGATAATACTTCTATTTGAAAAGTATTATTTGTTGGTGTCTGTTCCAAACTTGGTAAAAAGTATTATTTCTTATATATTCACAAATTAACGAGAAAAATCGAAAAATCTGGAAGAGCAAATATTTTTGTATTTTTGTTTATTTATTAATCATCTACTTATACTAAAAAGAAAAGAAAAATATTTTTTTTTATATTTTTAATTTTTTTTTTTGTATTTTTGATTTTCCCAAAAGCGTAACTTTCGAAGACGAAAGGTTCTTCAAATCACGATCGACAAATGCAAACGAAGGAATCTTAATCACAAAAAATCCCCCCGGCCTGCGGCGCCAAAAATTGATCGTTTCAATTTAATACGTAATAATATCAAAGTATAAGGAAATTTTACTAAAAATCCTTGAGGACAAAGATTTTAGAGCAAAAATCCTCACAAAATACCACACGTAGAAACCGGTAAGTGATTACGGGTCGTTTTCCCAAAGCTTTTATGAAATTGTGACCTCAGTTTGTTATTGGAGACAATGACTTGAATTGGTTCAAAGTGATTTGTTTTCTACAATCCTAATAGGGAACAAATAAGAGACAATTTAACTTAACTCAATATCGGAATTAATTTTTAACTAAAAATGCCAATTCAGGAATCCTAAACGGGACCTAAAAAAACTAAATCAACAAAATTAAGTCCTACAATGATCTTTTTGGTTTTTATAAGTTTTAATTGACTAAAAAGCTAGGACAAAGAAAAGACTAAGACAAAAGAACAAGAGTCGCGCGCTCTCGCGCTCTCTCTCGTCTCCTAAAAATAAGAACGGGATTCAATCCCGTTTTTTAGAAGACAAGATTTTGAAATTTTAACCCTAAGAAAGTTAATCTAAATTTCCTAGGTTCTAAATGTCAAAAGAAAATTTTCTAAAAAAAATATATTTTTTTGACTTTTTTATAATTTTTTATGAATTAAAAACGATTTTAATAAAATTAAATGTTAAAAACGCTAAACTATTTATAAAAGTTCTGAAAAAAATTAGCAAAAGTAAATTGAACAATGTAGAATCTAAGAAAAATAAACTCGGGAATTCAGCTTATCAAATAAGCCTAAAACGCCTAATAAGCTAAATAGAGTAAAATATGTATAAAAGATTAATATTGCAAAGTGAGAATGAAAAAGTCCCCAGGGCGTGTTGGTAAGGGTGTGTGTGTTGAGGCTTTAAAGGTTGAGTGTGTGTTAATGGTCGGGGGTTCTGAGGCCTTGCTTCACCCCGATTCATTTCCCTATGTTTTTATTTTTGCAAAAACTTTAAAAAGCAAATTTGTTAAACAGCTTATAATAAGCTTCTTTTGTAAAAATAACTTTTTTCAAAATCAAAAATAAGCTTAAAAACAGCTTAAAGAAATGACAGAACACTTAACTAGTTTTTTTTTTTACTTTTTTTCAAAACTTAATAAGTTAGAAACTAAAATAAGCTAACCTATGGCTAAATAAGCTACTACTAAGCTAAAACTTATTCCTAATTAAGCTTAAATTTGACTAGAAATTAAGCACAAGTTAAAGGTATAAGCGAAAAACAAATTAAGCTTCATGGGGAACCGCATATTTCAAAACGACAAAGTGCTGACTTTGAGCTTAATTTTAAGCTCAAAGACAGAACCTCATGAAGATAAGCTTTAATCCTACTTAAAGTCTGGCCTAAAAGCTACTTAAAACTACAGAGAAAAGTCATTTTGAAGTACAAATAAGCAAAGAAAAAGTACAATGAAAAAGCTAATTGCTACTGATTTTATATTTTGGGATTTTTATGAAAAGCTAACTAGAGCTAACAACTACCTTTATAAGCTCTAATTCCAATGTATCTAACCTGTTAAATTAGAAAAAACAAAAATTAAGCAAATCTTAAGCAAAAACTATTAAATCTCTAAATAGCACTCGCAATGAAAATTGTTTAAGCCAAACAGCTTTAAGGGCACTTACAGCTTATTTTAAGTCTAAGCTATGGATCATTTATAGGAATCTAGCTTATACTACTTTAATCCTTGACTAATAAGCTACACAAAAGCACTTTTAAAAAGTATTTTGAAAATCAAATGCTTAATCAAAAGCTGGTTGAAAAAGGCTTAAGTACTCAGTACATGCTGAGTTTACTACTTGATTTTTGAAAAGACAAATTGCTGAATTTGAGCTTAAAAACAGATAGCTTAATGAGCTTTTAAAAGCAAAATAAGCTAAAGTAGATTGATAATGGGACTTTAAAACTTACTTGTAACAAAATTTATAAAGCTAAAAAACATAATTTTACCTACTATTTTTAAGCTAGACAAATTGGCTATTTAGCTTTTTATGGATGATTGATGCATTTGACATCTTATAGTGATCAAGCTCATAACATCAAGTGCCCAGATCTTAAACTACTTACTTTTCTAGGACTAGGGTTAAACACCAAATCAAATATTAATAATACTAAAGTTTTTCAGCTAGAATCATATAACATCCAATGTGCCTTTGGGATCTGTTGCTTATGGCCATAAAATCCTTACTAAACAACTATTTAACTCTTGAAACTAAATTAAACCAACATAAATTCTCAAATTCCCTAAACTTAATAAACATAGAAATTGGATTTATAATTCAAGTTAAAGGACTAAAAATCTTGGTATAGCTGTACTAAATCTCAGTTAGTTACTGCTAAGCCAAACACCCATGTAAAGTGTAAAAAATCATTCTCAGCTTATAAAATTTTGAAATTTTAAAGAACTAATTCCTTATTATCAGATAACAGACAAACTTATATAGGCTAATAATCACTTTTATACATGCAATAAGCTTAGAATATTAAGCTATATCATATTTCTAATATTTTGGGTTTTTTAACTATTTATAGAAAATAAGAGCAAACTAAGAGTCTAAATAATAAGTAAACAATTAAGCTTCTTAATAACTATATTAAGCATTAATAAGCTAATCTAAACAGGAATAAGCAAGCAATAAGCAATGATAAGCTGAAATTTAAAATTAAGCTATAAAAAGAAATTAAGAACTTACAATTGCCTTTGCTCTAAACAAGGCTTATCAAAATGCTCTTATGAGCTATCAACAAGCTCCAGCTTATCAAATGATAAGCTGGTAGGGTCCTGGAAACCCATCCATTTCTAGTTTCCCTTCTAAGTTTAAGCTTAGGTAATTTTAGGAGTGAATCTATTGATTAATCAAAACTTAGTTAAGCTTTTTTGTTGAGCTTAACTGAGTGTTTAAACAAACTAAAGTAGTATGAGTAGCTTTTAGAGAGCTTATATAAGGCTTATGATGCTTTTTAAACCATATTTGCTTAATATAAGAAAAAATGCAATTTAACAAGATATAAGGAGAAAAACAAATTTTATTAAAACTAAAAGCTGATTACATTACTTGAAAAGAAATTACATGAAATTTAATGCAAAAAAAAAAGACACACCACCTATTATACAAATCCACTATTTGTTTTTTATCACATAGTATTTTTTACATGCTTAAAAATTACTACTAATTTTCTATACTACTCCTAAAATTCAGCTCCCTTATGAGCTAGGAGATACTTGTATTTATAGCAGGAGAAGGAAGATTCTAGTATTTCAAGTCTGTTTGGACGCTCAAAATTGATCTGTGCCATTTCTTTGCTTCCAATCATTAGCTGCCCAATCTTGTCCGTTAAATCAAAATGTGATCACACGGATTGCCAGCGTGGCAATCCGTGTGTCAAAGGCTGTCAAAGGTTGTTTTAGTGTAAAAAATCCATTCCTTTTGTGTTTGTTTAAATCCAACGTGTCATTCCCCTTGACATCTTGACCAATGAGAGCTCAGATGTGACGTTTTGCTTTGCTGAGCTGTGGCTTAGTATTAGAATCTTAAAGCCATGCCGTTAATTGCATTTTACCCTTTGATTTGATCCGAGGTTAAACTGAAGAAGACGATGAATAGTAATATTTTTAACTCGCGCCATTTTTTTACTTTTAAACGTTGGGATTTGACTCAGGGCTTATGGCTTTAACTTGGGCTCATAAAAAAAGATTTGGGCCACGGGTTAAAGGTTTTGGGTTATAGTGATATGGTTTTGGTTATAAGGATAAAGGGATAACGACCGTTATCTCTTTAATATAAAGGAGATAACGGAGTTAGGGTTTTTAGGGACATTTATGAATTTGATTTAACATTAAGGGTATTTTCAAGGGTTTATGTCCAGAGAACTTCTTAGGAAGATATTCATGCAGATTGAAAGACCAAGAAGATAAAGTGTTTGGAAGAATCCTCTCATAGAAAAAGGTTTAATTCAAGAAACTTGATGATTTGGAAGTAAATCACAAGTTTAGAGGAGGATTGTTGGGAATTAAATGTGTTCATACTTAGTACTGCCAATTCAAGAGTTAGTATTGCTCAAGTTACAACTGCTAGTATTAACTAGTTAGTACTACTAGAAGAAAGTTAGTACTGCCAGTACTAACTTAATACTGCTAAAGGACTTAAGACTGCTGCATGAAGATTAAAGACTGCTAAAGATATAAAGACGTGTCAAGAGATGTGTATTGACTTGTTCAGAGTATATTCTATATAGTTAGAAATGTACGCATAAGTTTAACATTATAGAAGATTTGTAGTTATCTTGTAAAGGACTCCTTAGTGTATAAAAGGAGATCCTAGGTTATGATTTTGTATGTACAATAGAGATATAAGTTTTGATACATAGCTTCAAGGTTGTAAACCCTAGTACTACACAGAGTACTCGTATTATTGATAATAATATTGGAGCTTTTCAGTAATATCATTTTTCATACAGTTAGAGTAGATTCCGCATACTCTTTAGTATTCACAAAGTTTCAACCATAGTTGTTTTGGATTTATCCAAAGTAACTTAATCTTTACAAGCTAAGGAATAGATCTTAAGTTAGGATCAACAAATGGGGTCCCATCACTCTATGCCACAGCCCTAGGTATGACATTCTTTTCTTCAATCCACCATATTTTTGAATTAGGATAGGTTTCCAATAACCATATCTGGAAACATAACGAAACAAAGGGAATTTACTAATTAACCGTATAAATAAAAAATACTATTATTAATTTAAATAAAGAACTTGACTAACCTTAAAGGCAAAAACAAAACCCTGCAAAGTATATGTTGGCATGAATGTCGGGCCCATAGTTGTAAGTTTTTTTAAATGACCTTCACGATATTTACTATCATTATTGTATACCCTTTTGTGATGCTCTATCCACATGTACTCACCCCAGGGGAAATCATTCCATGCTGATAAATCATCAACTAGTCCCAAAAGCTCGTTTGCGATAACATGTCTTATCTCAAAACCCATAAAAACAAAATCTAACGCCAAAAGCAAACAAACACGGACATCATCATCATCCAATAACTTGTTAAACTCAGTATGGTTGTTGAGTATCTTATTAAGATCAAGGCCCTTAACATTAGATTTTTCGGGAAATACACGCTCACGAAAACAAGACTTAACTCCTTTAAAGTGGTCTAACAAACAATCCCCGAAAAGTAATCTGGTAACCAAACAAAACTCACGCCTTCCAAACTCAATTGTGTTTAACCCAATATCAAAGATAAAAGGAATATCAGTACTAGGATCTTTGACATTTCTTTGATGTTGTAGCAAATAGTTAATCAAATGGTTATCATGCTCTTGGGTTCTTATATCTAACCACGAGACAAAAACAATGCTTCTAAACTTTTTATAACATTCAAGTTTGAAAGCCAACTTACTTCCTATGGTTTTCAGTAGATATAACCTAGTTCTCGCACTGACTTTGGCATCATAAACCTAGATTGATTCAAAAATAATTATAAAACTACTTGATAACATTAAACACAAACTATTTATCTGAATTAAATCAAAATAAATTAACAAGTATTACCTTTAAGCTTGAACCCACATTGGCCTTTATACGTGAACCCATATCGATAAATGTTTTCAGGAGATCAAACCCAACTATGAAACCCTCTTTAATCGGACCAACCCTTAACGAAGTAAACCAGACTTTAAAAGCGAACCCATATCGGTAAGGGCTTACAACAATCAAACTTAACTATGAAACCTTTGACGGAATTAATCGGACCAGTGAAATGGTTTTGATCGGTTTGAGTATAGTGTGTGTTTTCATTATGAAATACCCCCCCTATACATGTGCTCCGAGATTCGAAATTGTTTTGCACATGAAGGAAGTGTTGCAACTTAGAGTCTTAAAGATTATCATTCTTCTATATCACATTTTAATCATATTTTCTTCCTCTATTTAAAATAATAAATCTCTTTGTATTTGAAATTACAATTGATTAAAATTTATGACATGAAAAATTCCATGGGGAGAGAAATTATACCATGATATTGCATGAATTTATTTTTCGGATAGCTCCACTTCCAACTATAGTATGTGGGATACCACTAATTTTTAAAACTTGACGTTACAAGGAAAAAATGATATGACACCACAAATATGTTAAAGACGGAGTGAGATGCCTTAGTGAACAATGTATATTATTAATTGACATTATAATTTCACATTTTAATTTCACGAAATGTGTTTGGATACATAAAATTGACATGTATGAGATGTACCCAACACATTAAAAGGCTTTGTTTTAAAAGCCCCCTCTCAAAAATTGATCTACATAAATATGACATTTTGAGAAAAATTGATATCACAATTTTTAAACTTATCCGAGGAAGGGAGTGTTGAACACACAATTTTAACAAATACCACTTATTAGGGAAAGAAATTACAAATTATATTGTGAACAATTTGACATGAAAAGTTCTTTTTGAAAAATTATGTGCAATGGTTTTTAAAACACATGATAGAAGACTTCTCTTCTATTTGTAGAGTAAGTGCACTGAAGCGTACACGCCCTTATTACATTCGGGTCTGAGTTATGCACTGAAATATGCATAAGTCATAAAGAAAATTTAGAAATGACATGTTTTGAAACATTTGAACTTTTGCTCGAACTTCATTTACACACCCGTGTCAATGTTAATCGACATTTCTAGGTACGTAAATGTTACCGATTCCAAGAGACATGTCGAGAAGATTCTTTTTGGTATTTTTTAAAATTTTTTGATTTTATATTTTGTTTTTCTAGATTTTATATTTTTCTATTTCTTTTTGTTGGTTTTATATTTTTGTATTTTTTTTTTCAAAAATATTTATAAATCAAAATAAAGAGAGAAATAAAAGTATTTACAAATTCGATGTTTGATGGATCAAGCAGATTCGTTTGCCAAAACCTCTAGTTCTTCTAGAGTCAAACATCTCATACCGAGTCGTCTGACGAGATACTTAAACCTATCTTCGGGTAAGGCTTTAGTAAATAGGTCAGCTAACTGGTATTCAGTTCTGACAAAGAATAATTCAACTATACCCTTTTCAACCTGTTCCTTTATGAAGTGATATCTGACATCAATATGCTTGGTACGAGAATGCTGGACTAGATTGCACGAGATGGCTATGGCTGCCTTTGAATCACAATACATAGGTATTTTGTCATAGTAAAAGCCATAATCTATGAGCTGAGTTCTCAACCAAATAACTTGAGCGTAACACGCTGATAAAGATACATACTCGGCTTCTGCTAAAGACATTGAAGTGCAATCCTGCTTCTTGGACGACCAGCTGACTAACTTATCACCACCTAGAAATTGTATACCACCAAATGTGCTCTTACGTGAATCAAGACAGCTTGCGTGATCCGAATCTAAAAAAGCTGTTAGTTCGAAACCGATGTCCTTCGGATACCAGAGTCCTATGTTAATGGTATTATTAAGGTATCGAAAGATCCGCTTAACTGTAATGACATGTTTCTCAGTCGGTTTCGATTGATAGCGAGCACAATAAGATGTTGCATGTATAGTATCTGGTCTACTTGCTGTTAGGTACATAAGTGCTTTGACCATACTACGATATTTCGTTTGATCAACCGGAGTTCCACTCAAGTCAGCATCTAGGTGTTTCGTAGCTATTGGAGTACCAATGCTATCACATAAGGTCATATCATGCTTTATAAGTATCTCTTGAGAATACATATGCCATGTGGGGATTAGTGGATTTGAATTCCTAAAAAGAATTTCAACTCCCATATCATAGATATTTCAAATTTGCTGTGCATTAGTTTTTCAAACTGTTTTGAAAGTTTTGGGTTTGTAGAACCAAAAATAATGTCATCAACGTAAATTTACACAAGCAATATATCTTCTCCATGTTTAGTTATGAGTTGGAGAGTTCATCGTACCACGCTCTTGGAGCTTGTTTGAGTCTATATA
>BQNB010121856.1:0-20386 GCA_026074375.1 Tanacetum coccineum
ATCAAACCACTGACCTCTACCCATTTTGATGGTAATTTGGCAATTAAGGTTTTTAGAATTAGGAGGGTTTTTATGTTTTACCCTGAGATATGATTCTTGCCTTCTTGTTCATCTTAGCGTAATGTCTACACATCTTGGTAATGGGCTAATTTGTTAACACAAGGCCCAAACATTTAATTAAGGTACAATAAATGGGCTATTTTGTTAACACAAGGCCCAAACATGTAAAATTTAATTTAAATCTTTAAATGTTTTAAAATTATGTTTTGTAATTAACAATTTTTTTTAATTATTCTTAAGTTTATATCTTCATTATAAGTAAAAATAAAAACATATTGTACTTGACAAGTTTTATATTGGGTATTTATTTTATAACTAACGTTACTAGTTGTTTTTATAATAGATAAAGAGTTTCTTATGCTATATGCGGCCGTTAATCATTATTGATGATGCACATCTTAAAGGGACTTACCTCGGCACAAACATTGTTATTGTTGGAATGGATGGGAACAACCAAATCATACCTATTGCTAATAGGGGTTAATACATAAATATGTTACTAAAGTTTTCCAAAATGTTCACCTAAGTTACTAATGTTTTTTCGTTACAAATAGGTTACTCAAGTATACGATTTTATCATTTGGGTTATTGAACCTTTAAAATAGTTACAAAGAGGTACTAAAGTATACAAATTTATTTTTTAGGTTACCAGACCTTTACAAAGAGGCTTATTATTTGGCTTATTTACCCTTAAAAAATTCACCTGCATACTTGAGTAAACTTGAGTAACCTTTTTGTAACCAAAAAACTTTAGTAACTTAGGTGAACATTTGACCAAACTTTAGTAATATTTTTGTGTATTATCCCTTGCTACTAGTGTAGCCCAAGGTGAGACTAATGAGTCGTGGAGTTGGTTTTTAAGCAAGTTGAAAGATTGCATCGGGAAAGTACCAAATTTGACAATTATATCTGATAGGCATTATGCGATTACACATGCATGCCAGAATGTGTTTCCAAACTCTTTTCATGCTTATTGTTGTCGTCATTTGATGATGAATTGCAATATGCAAAGCGATAAGCTAAATGGTTTATACTATAAGACATGCAAAGCCTACACAATTCCTGAATTTGAGAAATTAATTTCTTTAATTTGTTGTGTACGACCGGATGCTTACAAAAAACTTTTTGAAGCTGGGTTTAGCAAATGGTCTAGGGCACTATGCCCTATGACAAGATACAACTACATGACATCAAAAAGCGTTGAATCAGTAAATGCGTTAACAAAGGACGTGTGAAAATTACTAATCACATTGCTAATGGAATGTTTTAGAGATCTGCTTCAAAAGTGGTATTATGAGTAACTTAGACGAACTTTGCACGTAATCTTTAGTAATATTCTTTATATAACAAGCAGATTGCCGCGGCGTTGCCTGCGGGGATTTTTAGTTAATTTTATTGCACGGTTGTTGCGGGCCATTAATGTGTTTTTTTTTTTTTTTTGTGCGGGTTAATTTTTTCGGTCTCATGTTTATTTGTTTTTTTCTTATATGGACATATGTGTTGGGTCTCATGTTTAAATGTTTTTTTTACTATACGGGGGGTTTTTTTTTAGTATAATTTTATGGAATTACGTTGCGGGTTTATTTTTTTTCAGTATCATGTTTAATAATTTGTTTTTTCCCTTATATGAGTTTATGTCCGCGCGTTTTCTGTGTGTACAGCACATTAAATTTTTTTTAGGTGTTATTTTTTTCCTTTTTTTTTTACTTTGAGTCAGATGTTGGGCCAGATTGTGGGCTAATTTTTTGGCCCACTTTGGTTGGCACTATAGCATTTTGTAATTTTTTTTTTACTTTTGGTCAGAAGTTGAGCCAGATTGTAGGCTAATTTTTTGGCTCAATTGTGATTGGCACCGCGCGCTCGCATGCTGTTCAAACTAGTGGTTCAAACATTTTAAGAATTTGTATTATAGGTTGTTACTACACTAAGTCTACAAACTCCACATGTGTGTATGTTCTGAAACTACAAGAACTCAAATGGGTCACACTTAAATAGGGGTGCAAACAAGCTAAACTTTTATCAAGCAACTCGAGCTCGAGCTTGACTCGATCGAGTCGAGCTTTTATCGAGCTCAAGCCCGAGCTCGAGCCCAATAAACCACCTCGAAACACACAACGAGCCAAGCTCGAGCTTTTATCAAGCTTTTTGGGCCTTAAAGAACTAGGCCCGACTGGAAGGGGGTGCATAAGGTGCAATGGCCAGCGTGGCTAATTCAATTTTGGTAGGGGCTGTGTGTGTGTGTGTGTCAATCTTACATATATACCACGAGGTTAGATAAAGCAGTAACCATAGTCACAGGAATACGCTGGCTCAGCCCGCGATCTACGTTGTCTGGAATCGCTCGTACGAAAGCGGTTTTAACGATCTGCGATCTAAGATGTCGACACTTTTGGCGTTCCGTTCGTAACAAACTACCGGTCAATGATCGTGTACCTTGATAGGTGTTATGATTTTCCGGTGGAGTGCTTTGAAAGAGGGAAAAGGAATGCACGTGGTTTGTTTTGTTGACTGAGAAGATGGAGAGTTTGAATGGCAAGATGTATTTGCTTATCTGATGGAGATATAAGGTTGGTGTATTTTTGAGGAGATAAGGAAAGAAAAAGAGGCGGAGATATATTAGACGAGAGATAAACTAGGGTTGCAAATGAGACAACAAGATTGCCTAATAAATACATAAATGGGCTCATTTGTTTTTATTTAATTTTTGGCCCAACATATAATTTACATAAATGGACCAACTCAATTTGACCCAATATTAACTTTCATGTTAATTAATAGTGGGCTTTATTCAAATATATGATAAAATGCTTGCATGATATAAATTTTGCAACATTTGTATAAACTATAAAGTATATAATTGAAAATATTAAATATAATAATAAATTAATATAAGTATAATACATATATATACCTGTTAAAACTTATATAAGTATAATATGGTACATTGTACCAAATTTGGTACATCGTACCAAATTATATGATACATCGAACCAAAGCAAACCGGAACATTAGAAATAAGCCCACCCCCGCTCGTACCGAATTTTAAGGACCCCGCGAACAGCGTTCCGTTTCCGATCCCGTATTGAAGCGTACAACGTTCCATGTGACTATGGCTGTAACGATAGGCCCATTAGAGAATTTACCTAGAAATGCCTGATTTAGAAGATATATAGTGTAGTTTTGTGGTATAATTTACATCATTCCTTATGTTTGTGGTTGTTGTGACGAATGGAAGAATAACTTATATTTTTTGAATACTTTAGATCCACAATTCTTTTAGATTTATTGATATTTATAGTTATTACAATTGTCATTTGAATCATTTATATTTGAAATGATTTTATTAGGAAATCATTCGACTCTAATTTATTGTGCCCTAATTGTCTAGATGTAATTCCATTTAGAATAGAAAACTTTGCGACATAATTACACATATGTTTGTTGGATGTACTGGAGAGGGCTAATTATAAAGATGTAATCAACAATTTTGTTGGATGCTAATTGCTAAACGATCTATACCACTTAAGAAAAACATTATGCTCTGTGTATAATTGTGACATGAACCGCTCATGTTATAATGTTCGAGCATGTTTATAAAAATTAGTGCGATGTGCATGAAGCTTATATATATTTATCAAACAAAAGAAAAATACTTTTCAACCCAGGGGACTTCGCACGTATAGATAATTGTGGCACATGCCACACAATAATCAATGAGAGATATATTTTTACTATACATATTCATATAAACAACTTTAAGGCTAACTTAAATATTGGTATAATAATTAAATATTTGTAGATGAGCAATTTAAACTATATTTCTCTCGAATGTTTTGTATAAGTTTTTAGCTCTTGTACTCATTTATATTTTCTTAAATTTATTGATGAACTTAATTGTCGATTTAAATGTGTACGCAAAAATTCAAGCTTTTTAAGCCGAGCTCAAGCTATGAATGATTAAAATCGTCAAGCTATCAAGTCAAAACTAAACATACTTCTATATCTTTGAGTTAGTTCAAAGTATCTGTCAAGCTCGAGTATGCTTGACTCGTTACACCTTGTGTCACTCCCCCCCCCCCCCCCTTCTCCACCTCAAACAAATTTACACATCTGCGTTGACAGTAGCCCATTGTGTGCTAATTGTATCATATTTTTTGTGTCTCATGTTTCTTAGATAGAGATTCCAAATGTATATTGTGATTGAATAAGAAAGAGTTGTTTGTACAACTAAAAACCCCATTTTATAAAACTTACATTGCGAGAAGATTGTTAACCATTGAATAGAAATCTGTTTGTTTGTTTTTTCATTGTGTTGTGGGTTATTATGAGAGAATTTATAACATGTTTTGTCACAGCTAGATATTGTTATTAATGCTACTATATAACGAACAATTAAAGTATTGTTCTTAAAAGGAGATTTAGCTACAAGATAAGAATGAGACCAAAGTTCGAATAAGGATAACAAAGATCGCGCGAATTGCTACGCATGAGGACGGGGTGGTGGTGACGATGATTTAATAAGGTTTGGTCCGCGCAAACTTACCAGGTATAATGTTTACATTCTTCTTTGCTCATTCGTTATTAAATACAATGTAACGTTTTGGGCCACGTGTGTGTTTCTTTTGAGTCTATATTCCGCGTAGTTTCTTCAGGTTTGTTAAGACTTAATTTATTGAACATTAAGTCAAATCTTGTCATAAGTGCTTATCTCAAAGATTTTAGCTGAGAACCCGACACACCCCCTAAACTAGTACCCCCCCACCACCACCCCCCCCCTGATTGCTCTCTGTTAGATAATCTCAAACCGTTTAGTAGTAATATATAAACATTTTGTTAAAGGGACATCAATTTGAAGATGGTCAATCTCGTAAAGTGCTAGATAAAAGACTGGTTTGATAATATACTTTGTGAGCGCGAAAAAAACTCCACATTGAAAAATGCAGAAACTAGAATTCTAAATGAATTTTCTTCTTGACATATTGACATTTGATGCAATATAGTATAATGTTTAAAATTACTAGAAACTAACAACTATACAATTTGCTATGCAAGTATTCTGCAATAAAACAAAAAAGAGATGTGATCAGATGATATTATTCTGAGCACCGAGCTTTCTGGGCTTGCGCGCTCGCGCGCTAATATATGCATATGGGGCCCAGGCCCAATACAACAAATAGCCGGACTGCTAAGCCTGACAAGGGCCACGCTCCACATATTTCAAAGACGCACGTGAGTATCTTCAAAGCCGCACCCGTTGCATCTCCGCGGACAAACACTGACCACGGAAGAACACTCGCGTCCGCAGACACGATTACACGTGGACCCTTGCCCGACAACGGGACACTCGCGCACATGCAACAGATACAAGCGACATTACTAGGAAAGACCTAGTATTGGTTTGCCTATAAATAGGAGTCGTTTTGTTGGATTTAGGATTTAGTAATCTAGTCTCGGCCAAGGGCCATGGGGATTTGGACCAACTCCGCCATGGGCCGGCTCATGGTTAGTATATATACACCCCTCTCCCAACCACTCCTCCCGCTCCCCATCATGAGATGAGGTGTTGGGTTGTTTCATTTGTGTTTCACTCATGTGTCCAAACATTTACATATATACCATCCATATTCATCCAAGTTTCTCTAACAATCCAAATCCCCACATATAACATGATTGTTCTTCGGTTTGATTCATTTTTAGATTACTTGTATTCTTCAATTGGTATCAGAGCCATGGAGTTGGTGTGTTTAGATTTGTGTTTTTGATTAGTGTTCAAACTTTACAAAGATGCGCACAAATTAGTGGTTAAAATTTTTGTTGGCTCTTAAAACTTTAAGTTTTCTTTTTATTGTTCCTATTATGGGTTTGTAATACTAGTTGTACAAGAAGCTGTTGATTTTGGCTGTGTTAAATAATCATTTAAACAGTTTCGTTTATCGGTTTTTTTTTGATATGTATGTTTATGAAAAGTGTGGGTGTTCACGTAATAAGTTAGGATCGAACTAGGGGATACGATCATCATGCTTGGGATTCGCAACCAAGTGTCTATCGACACGAAGGATCGAACTAGGCCGTTACGAACGATGGATCGAACTAGCAGTTCGAAACGAAGGATTCGAAACTAGCGAATCTTCTTGGTTGATCGAAATAGAGTACTTCTGGTGTTGATCGAACTAGCTATTCTAGCGTTGGATCGAACTTGCGGTTCGAACAAGGACGAACTAGCCGTTTCGAACGAGGGATCGAAACTAGTTAGACCTTCTAGGTTCGATCGAATAACTAACGACTTCCTAGTTGATCGAACTAGCACGGTTTCTGAAGAAGGATCGAACTAGCCGTTTCTCGAAACGAAGGAAGATGAGAAAAAACTTAGCGAACACTTCTGGTGGATCGAACTAGTGGTTTCGACGAGAGATCGAAACTCGCCGTCTTCGAAGAGGTTCGATACTAGGTGGAGTCGAAACCAGTGAATAATTATTCAATTCAACTTTAACAAACTCAATTTAAAATTATACAGGTTATTTCTTTGACTTGTAAAATCCCGATGAAAACAAACACTTGTCTTCCGGTTTTGTCAAGAAGAATTGTAAAATCCCGTGTGTGTTTTTATCAAGATCAACAATCAAGTAATCAAAACCACAATTTTTTTCTACCATTGCCGATATTCGATCATTTGTAATCTTTTGATGAGATCCACAATTGGACATTTTGCTGATAAATCACTTTCTCTCTGGAGGAGACAACAAACCACCGATGCTTGAAAAACACTTGTATGATTCATGGAAAAGCAGAATGGATCTTTATATGATGAATAGACCTCATGGGAAGAATGATACTTGCAGTTCTGTATGAAAGAAAGGGACCAATTGTTTTGGCCGTCGCAATCATCTGAGCGACGGCAGTAACAAGGCTAAAGAGAATACGTTGAGTAACTCCAGCTGAAGCACATGCAAGCAGATTGCGACATCAAGCACAATTAACATCATTCCTCCAGAAGGCCCCTACCAACTGATATTAATGACTTTAAGTGAGGTCACATCGTTGTAGCACGATGGGAAGTATTAACTGGTTTGAGTGCAAGGTATGTGTGCATTTGCTCAAAACATGAAGTTGAAGTGTAGTTGATATGATGAATTTGATAAGTTTACTTACAACGGCAAGGATGAGGACATTTGCATGAGTACTACTTGGAGGTTCACTCTGTTATCAATGACATGAACATTTACAAGGATGCTTTGGAGCAGTTTTCAACGTGAAAACACCAAGTTCTTAAACACTCTTCATGATGAATGGAGCTCATATTTGTCCTCTGATGTTTTAATACTGTGTTGAGACTTGCACACTACAAGTTGATCAACTTTACTGCTAATCTGCAACAACAATGATTACGACATGCAATTGAAGTTCGTGCATGCGCTTCGCAACCTGATCCTCTTGCTTTTAGTTTGCTTCTCATCAGTTAACTCAGCCAGGCTTATCAATCTCTATCTACACCCTCACCAACAGTCTCTCCTCTACCTAACATCAAGTTTCACCAAATCAGTCTTCTGTTAGTCTTTACATCTTATCAACATCATCAATACTCAACACCTTTTTCAAGTACTTATCCAACAAATGAGTATCAATCCACCGTTCACCACAACGTTTATTGTTAGGATCACATAAATGGACCCGAACAAAGAAGCTTCGGTCACTCGAAGTTACAAGACAAAAGTCTAGCTTCGAATGACTCATGTTGTATTTTTTGTTTATTATTGTATAAGGGCCAAGATATGTAAAAAGCCCAAATAGATAGCCCTAAAAGGCAAATTCTTTTCAGTATAAATAGACAGTCTTAGTCAAATACTGAGGTTAGTTCTCAATTCAGCATTTTTCCAATCAATATAGAGTTTGTAGAGCCACTCTTTGTTTCATTTCAATCAAAAAGTTCATTAATGTTTAATAGTGTGTTGTGCATTGTTCTTGTGTTTAACTCTATGGAATGATTAGGGATCCCTTATAGTGTGTGGTGTCAGAGCCATAAGTAATTGTTTGTTTTGTTGTTATGTTTTTTGAAACGAATTTAAAAAAAAAAGGTTAAGTAGATTCGAAAATTAAAAGAAAAATTCGTTTTTCGTGACTGTTATTGTTCATCCTTTCGTTCGAAATAATCAAAAAGTGGCGTGGTTTGTTTGTGTTTGTGTGTCGAAGTGATTTAAAATAAAGCAGAAAAGCAAGAAGAAGAATATTCATGTTGCGTTTTGAGAATATTCATGTTGCGTTTTGAGAATATTCATGTTGCGTTTTGAGCATACAGGTTGCGTTTTGAAGATTTCTATTGCGTTTTGACTAAAACGCTACGCTGCAAAAATTTTTCAAGCATTGCGTTTTGACAAGAAAGTCCATTGGTTTTGACTTCAATGTGTGTCATTGCGTTTTTTGAGAGCAAACTTTCACTTGCGTTTTGAGGGAAAAATCGCGCGCATGTGCGTTTTGAGCAAAATTTCATTGCGGTTTTGAGGAAGATATCTATGAGTTTTGACCAATTCAATCGCGCCGTTTTGACAAGTGCACTTGCGTTTGTTGATTCAAGCTATGTGGAGGTTTGAGTGATTTGCCGCATAAATAATTTCTTGTGTGGATTGTTCCGAAATTTTTATACTAGCACGGAAACGGCCCAATACGGTCAAGACTCTGCCTCTTTGAGTAAGAGCCCTGTATTTTTGCCATTCGGAGTCATTTGAGGCCTCTCAAAACAGGCATTTTATGTTTACAAATTTACAGATAGCGGGAATGTTCATTATAACCTCTCACCTAGTCATCAATCAACCAATCACTTAAGATCAGATCATTCATAACAACTTATTCAATGGCAACAAATGAAGGAAACTTCATTATGATCAACCTTCAGGCATGACTACAAAAAACACTGTTACAAGCCACAAATCATGAGGATGACATATGACTCAGACGTTGGATGAAGGCCCAATGCTTGTGTCGCTTTCTTGGCCAAAAAAAAACTTGTATCCACCAGTGCCTTACCTCTCAGTCAAGTCAATGAGGTACACTCCAATGACAATCAAATCTTTGATAATGTGAATTATCAGTTGAGTCAGGAGATGCACCAAGGAAGAACAATTAGACTCCGATGCTGCAGACTGAGATGATGATAATACGATTACCCGTTAATCATCATGTATTTTCTTGACACCGAAAGCCTCCTAATCAATGTTTCCGACTAGGTATCTGCTTGACCATCTGATAAATGATGTGCGCTATGATTGCCCTCTTAATGATTTGGCAAACCCAACTAGTCGTACATGCTAGGTTAACCAAGACAAATGTTTGAAATAGAGATCCTTTTAAAAAAATAATGAGCCTTCTTTCATGCAAGCAAGATAATTATGTCGTCTAGATCACCCACAGGTCAAACTTGATCTTGAAATAAAGTTTGACTAGAGAAAAGAGCCCATAGTGATTCGGCGTAAACTAAGCGTAACGCTGAACCTTGAGCATAGGAAAAAGTGTCTGACTAAATTGTTCTTTCAAGTAAAAGAAAAAATCAATTGCCCATTTTTACAATCTGAAAAGGAAAAGATTTTAACTTGAGGAAAAGGAACTCGCTGATGGTTATCTAGGAAAATAGTTTTGTTTAAAAACTGCTAACAAAGTTATGACAAGAAGCATTGCTCGTCGCAAAGATCTTATAAAATGCCAACAGAAAACTATTCCCAGCTTTCAAGTAACCTAAAAATGCAAAACCGTGACTTGCACAAGGACATCCTTAGGCAGTTCTCGTAAACCACAGGTCTGGTTATATGGCCCAAGCGTGCTCAGAACCTGCTTTGTAGTGCTGATTACCCTCTTTCCTCCCAATTTCACCACCATGTTAGTATATGGGATAGTGAAGATGTCTTGGTTCACCCAAGTTTGTTTGTGCAATGAAAAGGTGAACGAAAATAACCAGGGCATGTTCGACCGCAAACGATTCTATGCCAAGCTTTTATGCCCTGATGTTCGTTCCTCACGAAGGACCCGTAGTCTGGAGATCCAGGCGTTATGGCTTACTGTGGATGCACCAACGAAAATTGCTAAGTACAGCTTAGTAATACGGCCATCCTGGTACTCCTTTTTTGTTCATAAAAGTGACCTCCAGAGTCTCATGTTTTGGCCAAGTCTTCAGAACGTTATGCTGTTTTTCCTCAATTTAGAAGGTTTATAAATGACTGTAAAGAACTACACAAAAACCATGTATGTTTCAGAATGGTGTTTTGATTATGCGCTGATAAAAACGTTTGTGAAACAACAATTGGTACCATTTTACGGACCAGATTTCAAAAAAACATATATATAAATGCATAATGATACATTTTTCAAAGAGATAGAGAATTTGAACAAATTTTTGATGAATCTGAGGCTGAGTCATGAACAATGTGATCTTGATAACATGAACCTGACCATAGAGAAGAAAATCTTTTTAAACAGAAATTGATGGCTTATAGTGCTGATTGTTTAGCAATAGAGTTATTGCTCTATTGTGTTACATTCCGTAGTGTGTGTGCGCCTTTGCGAAGATCTTAGATCTGCATGCGATAGGGAACACAGACTAAAGTTCTTGAAAAGTTGAAGCTGAAGTTTTAAACAACTATAGAGAGAGATGGTCATTGAACGTCTGCAGAAACTTGTGACTCTCATTTACAATAGGACCCATATTGATTGTAGACACTTAAATTCAAAACTATTATCAGTTGCATAGGAACTTCTAGTGCATCAAATGCAATTTTTGAAATTAACAGTTAAGACAACAAACTTCAAGGAAAGATGAACACTTGCAGGGAATTGTAGTGGCTCAGTACGCAAAATCATGCAAGTGTTGAGTAAGGTAGAGTTGCCTCTTAATAGGATAGTTGTGGACCTACATGCATTTGTAAACGGACAGAATTCAGTTGAAATGATTTGATTATCCTCCTTAGGATTCGCTAGATGGGCCGTATGGTAGACTCAACGTGATTTGAGTTCGTAAAGAATGGTATGGTTGAACTGCAAGCTGAATACTCACTCTGTACTGACGTACACTGAAAAGATTAATGCCTTAGTCTGTCTGTGGTATGCACCAATCTTAAAAACATGATGTGGTGGTGGCAATAAGAGTGGTGGATCTACAGCCTCTGAGTGTTAAGACAAAGTACTTGCTCTCAGGGTGGTAGTACTCCAAAAGTTCTAGTACATTCCTCCTCCAAAAATGAGCCAACTGGGTTGTATGTTATAATTCATCCAGTGGCCTTTGTAATGGTCATAGTGAGTTGAAACCCCCCAGGACTTCAATAGACACCACACAGACTAATCCACATTGTGCGCAACAATATTCATGAAGGCCTAAGGTTCACCGTGAATCTGTCTACAAGAACCAAACCCTGCCACTCAATGGATCTCGCAAACCTTATGCAATGAGCACACTCGGAAACCATCAATATCTTGACCGCAATAAAAGCTTGTGAAACGCGAGGAGACCAGCAGATCACATTATGTCCGATATTATATATAGTAGTACCGTTGTTGACCATAATCAGTTTGTGATTTGTGCCTTGTTGTAGTCTTTGAATATACATAAACCCCCTAGCAAATATCATTTCGGTGTGAATCATACTAAGAAGGTTTGGACAGAAACCAGAAATCTATAGAGAACTACTAGACTAATGGCCTAGCTTGGAGCCCAAAACTGGGAAAGGTTGCTTGGTGTGCTTAAGCCTCAGTGGAAACCCAACTGGACGACATTGTCGCGTTGTATTGATACCTTTGATCCTATTAACCTTGGGATAATGGAAACCCAGTATTGAGCCTTTAGAAATTACCCCGAACGGTTAGTTCTCCAAGTTCCAAAGTTTCTATGATATCTAGGTTCTTGCTATTGCAACCTTATGTGATCGCTCGAGAGCTGGTTCCTAAGGGTTATCTTGGTATGTTTTGAATACTAAAAGCCATTTCTGTATCATTGAGTTATATTTATAAAAAAAATAATTAGATAAATTGGATTTACCTAGTGTAGTATGGCTTGCAGTTATTTCAGACTGTAACCCGGTCTTAACCCAGAGATTTAGTGTACGTTTCAGTGCATTATTTCTTTACAGACAAGAAGTTGTCTAAGCCCCGAACCATTTTTCTCATAAACAATTTGTTTTCTCAAACATGTTCGGGTTAACCAAATCAAACATTGACACGGGTCATTGTTTGAGGGGGAGAATCAGGTATACTAACAGTTGTTGCAGGTCATAAGGACGTATTGTTGCTGATTCTAGTACTGAAAGATTGAAACAACCCACAACCTACGTCTTGAGACGGTTTGATTTATCATTCCTGTCTGGGTATTTTAAAGGTCTTGTTTCAATTGCTCACTTGATATTTGTGCTATTTCACCTCACCTCATACTTTGAGGGGGAGATTGATACATTTTAAGTCCATTCTAGATCAAAACCATTCCCAAGTTTCATACTTTTGATCGGGGGAGAAAATGTGACTTAAACATGTAAAACGGATAATTAATGATTCGATTGATTCTAAAATGCTAAGTCCTATCCATGCATGTGCTAAACATCTTTCGATTATCGACGCACATGTGTAGGGGGAGCATAAGTGTTAATATGATCAAAAATGTCAAGGTACCAAAAGTTTGTGTTATACACACGTATCTTGATAAATGACAAAGAATCTTTTGTTTCATGTTCGTGAAAGTGATCTTATGGAATGCTGAGGAAAGAGATGTTGTACCACCAGGGTATTCGTATGAATGCTCATGCCTGGTCTTCGGACTGCGCCCACTAGTGAAGTGGATTTCCATAAATGTACTTGTACAAGTTTGGATTTCCCAAGGCACTTCATATCTTTCGGGATATATTTCAAAACATCATCAGAAGCATTCTGATTTAAACTTTCGTTTGTGCCCCAAACAAATTTTATAAGCACATCGAATGTTTTTCAAATCATTTTTGCCACAGGCCTTCTACGGTACTTAATTGTATTAAGAAGTAAAACGCTGAAAAAGGAATTGTACGGTATAGTCAGCAGATAGTAACTGTACTGACTCACTCTTTACCATTCTATTAGTAGAAATACTTATAGTGTGTTAGTCTTCGGACATCTGGTCTAGAGAACGGCGAACATTAGGGAATCTGATACTTAGGTATTAGAGGAACTAGCTTGTCACGTGCCGGAAAACCTGTCAAGAAGGTTCTTTTAATGAATATGTCTGATCCACAGGGTGCAGTATTCATAACTGAATCCTTATCCTCATGGAAATCAAGGTTAATTAACCGACCAATTGAGTATCTCCTTATATACTATGATCCTTCCAAAATATAAAACCCTTCTTGTGTTCACAAAATGATTTTCTAGAACACATCAAGTGGATTTTACATAACAAAATATTTTTTGTTGGTGACTAATTTGTTCTATCATGGCGAATGACGACTCAAATTTTCCGATGCAAGACACATGCTCATATCCATACCACAATATTTGAAGTAATCAAGAAAGTTTACATACAAGGCTTCCGCACAATCTCTGAGAATCAATGTCTTCTTCGAATGCTAAAAGTTCAATTGATTGGAAGAAGATAAATCATCAAAGCTTTCAAAGATTCCAACAGATATGAGCATGTGAGAATAAAGATCAGCGTATGGCAAAGTCTAAGTGAAAGAAGATCACACAGTAATTCAAAGAAGTAAAGCTTAATCAAGTCAAAGATCATGATCAAGTCATCACATCAAGTTCTGAAGATCATGATCAAAGTGTTAAAGATTGAATTACCAAAGCACAACAAGTGAATACCACCAGCACACAAACGAGCTATAAAGACAGGACGAGTAGAACGATCTTATGACCTTCAGCTAAGGGGGAATTATATGAAATCACATAAATGGACCCGAACAAAGAAGCTTCGGTCACTCGAAGATACAAGACAAAAGTCTAGCTCGTTTAAGCGTGTAATATTATGTAAATGGGCCATTAATGAAAAAGCCCATCTTAGCCCAAAGGCCAAGGTCTAGAGAGGCTATATAAAGCCATTTTCTCTTCATTTTTTAGGTTAGCAACTTAGATATTTTTTTCCATGTTTGTGTGTTTTGTTCCCACACCATTGTTCTTTGTTTCTCTTTAATACAAGTCAATTTAAAGTCTAATCTTGTGTGTTCTTGTGTTAATCGAATGATCTAAAGACCTACATAACCAATGAGATGAAAACCCATGGACTAATGTAATGCATTACTTTTAGGAAATGGCTTAACTAATTGCTCTAGACACGTAAGTTTTTTCCCTTACAATTTATGTCTTTTTTCAGATACTTTCATTCTAAGGAAATCTGCAAATCAATGTCTACTACACAACCTTCAACATAAAAACATGAAGTTGCAATACACAAAAAAAGATTATAGCGCTATGAACAGAATCTTAAAAACTTAGGCCACGCTTGGTAATGACTACACTTTTTGACGTCTTGTTATATAAAACAAAGGTGCGGTGTTTGTGTGACCAGAAAACGAACACGTGTTTGACTAAACTGACTATGTTTCAAAGAGCTAAGTAGCTAAAAATACAATTTTGTATTAGCAGTATAAAATCTCAACATCATTAATGTGAAGAAGTCAATCCAAGCTTTAATCACCAAGCACGATGCATGGTAAGCAAGACCATATAGTCATGGCGTAAATACCTCGCATGAGACCTCTGTGAAGGTGTCACTTGGAGAACCATCTAGCAACTACTTTTTGACTTCAGCAGGTATAGTTTGTAGCACTTTTACACATAAATCACTTGGATAAACCTTTAAGCTCTTCAAGTTAACAAACGAAGAAGGTTGATATGAGATTAGATCCATTAGTGGAGAAAGGACCTGCGAAAGATATTACAGAATAAGATTTGTATATAAGATACAGGACAATTAAAGCAACCCACACAATTTTTGTCAAATACATGAAAAATGACCAATGGCTACTGGAAGTATCAAATAACGTTGAGCACTAAACTATTACACAAAAGAATGATGACCGTTTCTACGTATGCTTGAAGAAAAAGAATTTCATTTTATACTTGAAATTAGGAATAACCAGATAAGTTAAGATTATATCCTTAAATCACTAACTATGCAAACCACATAACTACACCCATAAAGACTAATTACTGAGTTCCGATAAAAAGCAAACTGAAAATTTCCAAGTTAAGTCGAAGATATGTGACCACATGAAGCTTTTGAAGTAGATCAAGAATGTATGTCGTCCTGGCTTGTTTGGCTCGTAGGAATATTATTAGAGATACACAGATCCACTTTTTCCCAAAGAACATAACTCATATTAAGAAAACGGCAACCAATGAATTAACCTGACCTTTAAAAAGCGCAGGACCACAAGCTACAGGTGCAGAAATCAAATGCAATCCTTGCCAGTATTCAACAGTGAGATTCTTTAGTTGAGGCGCAACCACATTTATAACATTTTCGAAAAAGGGTCCATTTTCAAGCGTGAGATTAGAAAGTCCAGGATGACAAATATCAACACCATTTCTGTTATTAATTTGTTACTTGTATTATTACGAGTTGAAATTTAACCCGCGCGTTACGGCGGGGGTGAATAAAAGAAACTTGAGGGGCCTTTTTTTTTAAAAAAAATTATGTAAAAAAGTCGTAAACAATTAAAAGTTGAGGGTCCGTTTTGTAATTTTTTTTTTTACTTTGGGCTAAATTTTTGAGCCGGTACTGTAACAATTTTTTGGGCCGATACCGTAGCACTGTAGCTAGCACTGTAGCAGCTACAGTGTCACATTTGTGAATTGTATATAAGAGTAATTAGTCAGTACGTAGTTTTCTTCAATTCATTGGCCCAATTTCTATTCCCTGGCCCAAGTAGTTCAATATTCAATATTTCAATTATTGATTTCTTGTTTTGTCTACCAGTACCATGTCACAATTCACTGTGACGACTTAAGAATTTGGATCTAACTTTTATTTAAAGGTTAACATTTTTATACATAGGTTTATGGTCAGTAATGACATAATGTTCTTATACAATGGGCACATTCATTTACACGAATTTACAAATTCATAATTTGGATTTTTTTTCTAACATTTTAAAACAAGTAAATTACACAATGAAGGTCAAAAGATGACAAGCTGTTAACAAAAATTATAAAGAAAATAATGTTTTTAGTTGATTATTAATTTATTAGCAAGAAGACATCTTAAAAAATATGGCTGGCTATGAAGTTCCGGCAAAAAAATAATCCTAAAAAAAAAATTAATTACGAATGTGGACACTTATAAAGCTAAATAACCAAAATTGACACAAATATGAGGCATTACCAAAATCTACTCCACATGCAAAAGCATCCACGTACACACGTGTCATATTATTAACTTTACCTTTTATAAAAACTAGACGTACAAAATCTTGGAGAGCAAAGTTGTAGGATATTAGGAATAAACTTAAACTAAGATTAGGGGGTTAAGTGTACATTGTAATTTAGATTAGGAATAGACTATAACTAGGATTAGATAAGCTTGCCTTTTAAAGGTAAGGATGTTTCCTATTCTATTTAGGATAGGTTTCTACCCCCTCATCTCTATAAATAGAGATGAGGGGGGATACTAGTTATTTATTCTTTTTCCTCGTTGTAATAGCTTTATTAGGTTTTTAATAAAGGTTTGGTACGAGGGTATAACGTGTACATTCTTCTTTGCTCATTCGTTAATTAATACAATGTAACGTTTGGGTCACGTGTGTGTTTTCTTTGAGTCTATATTCCGCGCTAGCTTTCAAGGTTTGTTGGACTTATTTATTCAACAAGTGGTATCAAGAGCCAATGTTACGTTGGTTTCTTGAAGCTAGGTCGACTTAAAGGTGTCCGCGGGTTTCTTGGTATTCTAAGTCTTGGTGGTTCTTGGAAAACAAGTAAGGTTTAGCTTTGTCTTGGGATTCAAGAAAAGTGATTACTTAGAGTACAAGGTATATCAAGGTTGTAGACATGAGGTGGAAAGATCGAAGCTTTAGGTTTTTCTAAAGGTTAGTAGATCCATCTTTACAAGAAAGCGGGGTTAACACACGGCTTGTGAGACTTGTCGGTAAAGTTGGTTAAAAAGCAAATTAACAAGGTTTGTAGCAAGGTTAAAGAAGAATGGCTAGTATGAATACTAGGTTAAACATCGAAAAGCTCGATGGGAATATTGTACAAAAGCATGGAGGTTCAAAACAAGTTGGATTAAAGCAGCTTGGTTCTAAACAAGTTGGGTTTAAACAACTTGGTCACAAACAAGTTGGGTTCAAACAACTTGGTCCTGGTGTTGAAACAGGATTCCATGGAGTATAAGATGAAAAACGTGTTTGGTTAAAGGTGAAACTGCAGGGAGCTCAAGGGGATCATGAAGCTGAGGTTTTTCAGGTTAGTAACGATAATACTGCAGTGGCTCAAAGACGGTTGGAGGACAAGCAACTTGAAGAGAAGACAAACACGGACTGCTTGGTAAAGGAGCAGGAAAATGTACACCTTGGTATAAAGTGGGGGCAAACATTACGGTAACCGGAGTACCTAGTCAAGAGGGTGCAGAGGGTAATGTTGCTGAAAAGAAGAAAGTGAATGAGTCTATGAAAGCTAATCTAAAGAAATTACTAAAGTACAAGGCCTGGTTAACAAGGCGGTCCCCGATTCGAGGTTCCAACATTGGATGAGGATGCTGAGTACAAGGTGTCTTTGGGCAGCGGAAACAACCATGTCCTACATATCAATGACTGTCACCATCAACAGCGATTGGTATTTAAGATCACCTATAGATATTTAGGGTTTTTTGGTTGCTTGCTATTAAGCAAGGGAACATGAACACGGTTATGGTCAAGTGCACTATTCAGGGATACCGTAAAAGTATAGTGGTGTAATAAATGCTTTTGAGGACTAGAATGACGTTACTTCAAAGGTAGTGCTTAGAGGGAATATGGGTTCAAATGAAAGTGGAGAGTACAAGAAAACTTTCATTAGTTCGGTGTAGTGTACGGGTTTAATGCAGGTGTTGCAAGGGGAGATGATTTGAGTTAGAACCACAGGAACGGTCCATACATTTGAGGGGAACCTCATGGGAATGGTCGACATGTAGTTGGTTCACAGGAAAGTACAAAACCCGGATTTGATAATACTAACATTCCACCGTATAGGGAGCAACACCTATATGTGAACTATTCAATATAGAGAAGACAGATAAAGAGACCAGCTTAGCAGTTGCTACATGGGAAGATATATGCACATAAAGACATTGAATATTTAATAATACAGTTACATGTGACGGTGAAATTTACCAAGTGGTAAGGCTTGGATTGAAAGATGATATGGATGCTCGATCAGATGTGTATGTGCTCAGCAACGGTTGCAAGAAATGCAGTGAGGACAGCGATGGCTATTACTGGGAGTCTACACCAGGTATGTTTTTCCAATACATCGATTTCTCTATATAGAGTGTTATGGTTTTTTTCATGCAGATGCAAGGCTGAGATCTGGCTACCAAGGTTTCTGTTAAGAGCAAAGGGAAATGTACCTTGGTTTGAAAGTCATCAGGGATTAGAGATGGGAATACTCTACGGTGTTCACAGTCCAGTTTCACAATGAAAAGTTTGGTACAGACTTGGTTGAACGGGGCACTCTATAACTGTCGTTTGGAGGGTAGTCTATCATGGGACTGTGATTGGAAAAGAATAGTAAGTGATCATGTGGATATGTAGTTGAAAGCCAAGGAGTATCAGATGGCTGCCACAGACTTGACCTAGCATCTGCAGATGTGGGTGTAGTTGGATAATTTGATCGAGAGATTACAGACATACGTACAGGTTTTTAATGGAATATTGACTACGCCATGGGTAGATCAATCACAAGGTACGAGTTTATGATACAAGGATGTGCATGACGCTGAGAAGCTATGATGTTGTACATGATGTTTTTTTGTAAACAACTAAGCGGCGTATAATGACACATTACTGGGGCTTAGAAGAAGCAATATGTAAAGGACTTTTGGCCAGAGTCAGATATGAGCTAAGTTTAAGTAGCAGGAATATGCTACGGTGCCCTGGTAAAAGGCGGTTCCCGGTCTGAGGTTCCAGCACAGGTCGAAGGTGCTGCGTATCGGTATTGACTAATAGTGATACTAAGGTGGAAATTGTTAGATATAGTATTCACTTTAGTCAATAGGTTAGGGGGTTAGTGAAAATTAGCTCTAAATTATAGCATATAAAGGTTAATGGGTTCACTACCCCAATGCCCATCCTCCCCCCTCATCTCTATAAAGGCTGTGAGAGGGGGAGCGAAAGAATGCAAACTCATCTTTGTATATATACAATATACCCTCATAGTAATATACGTACTATAATATAAACACGTATATCAATTATGAATGCATCTAGTCCCACTAATGCAATCAACTAGTGTGTCATGTAAGCATCTAGTAAAACTAACTAATGCAAACAACTAGTGTGTGTCCCATAAAAACCCTTTTTATGAATGCAATGTTTGAAAATGGTTATAGTCCAGCAAAAACATTTGACCTGGTTCTCTATAACCTTGGCTCTTGATACCAATCTGTAACACCCCCAAATTGGGTCGCAGCGGAATAAGGGTCCGGGGCGTGTTACTTCAAGATCAATAGCACAAGATATATAAGAACGACACAAAAAGTTGTTTAAAATGATACATTGGATTTAATTGAAAGACTTAATACAAAAGCATATAGCTTTACTTGTTCATTGTTGAATATTACAAAAGTTGACAATACATTTCCCAAAATATGATGCACCTAAATCTTTAAGCGTGCAATCCAAAATGTAACCCAATGCATCCCTGGCATCCCATGCCTATTGATCTCCTGAAAACATTGCTTAAAAACGTCAACAATAATGTTGGTGAATTCATAGGTTTGATAAATCATAATATGCAGGACCGCAAGACTTTTTAGTGATAATGCAACACATGCAGATCTCACAAAACTAGATTACATTTACACTAAGCTCATGACACTGAAGCTCGATGATCTTTCTTGCAATTAAACTATATATTGCAATTTCTGCCCGATTAGATGTTCAACCCGAAAACATCCCCAAATTCGACATGCTATAACGTTCGTTCTCGGTGATAGCTAGTCACCCGAACGGGGAGGTCGTTTCCCGAATAGATCTATTAAATAACATTCGCGCTCACATAATGTAATTCCCAACTACATCTATGCAATTGACAGTTCATGATAATGGGCTTAACTTGGGTTGTAGGATCGATATTCCTTAATGAAACACTGATATACTGTTAACTATGCGGAATCTAGTTGGCAGTACTTAAGAAG
>BQNB010121859.1:0-19571 GCA_026074375.1 Tanacetum coccineum
GAAAGAAAAATATTTTTTTTGATTATTTTTGAATTTTTTATCAATTAGAAACTATTTAATTCTAATTAAACCCTAAAAATAAAAAGAAATAGAAAATAATTGAAATTATATTTTTCCTAGATAAAACAAAGAAAAGGAAAATTTTAGAAAAAAGAATTACTATTTTTGGCTTTTTAGATTTTAAGATATGAATTTTATAAGATTTAATACTAATTAAAAGCTTAAAAATAATAAAAATATAAGCCTAAAAAATTTATAAAAATTATACTAGAAAAAGAAAATATGCAGAAAATTTATAAAAATAAAAGCCCTAATTTTTATTTTTTTATTAAACTTTAATTAAACTAATTAAAAATTTAACCTAATTATTAATTAAAATAGAAATTTTAACTAACTATACTAATAAAGGACTAACTATGCAAGTCCTTAAAGGACTAACAGTGCAAAACAAAGGACTAACGGAGAAAACAATTAAAACTTAAAAGTTACAAAAACTACCCTGAGGCCTAACCCGATTACACCCTAAGTCCCTTTAAGCCTAAAAATAAAATGAACTAAAAAGTGTTTTTTAGGAAAAACTCAAAAGAGCAAAGTTTGAGATTAAGATGGGGAGAACAATTTTAACAAAAGCACTATGGGCTGAAACCCACTAATAAGCTCTAAAAGAGCTTATCCATCAGTTGTCCTCAGTAAGGAGGGTTTTCCCTTGATTTTACTAAAAAACTTTGTAAAAAGCTTAAAATAAGCTCAAATTTGAAACCAGAAGAAGCTTAGTAAAGCTTGTGATGTGCATGAGCTTAATATTAAAGGAGAAAAGAGCTGGAGATACATTTAAGCAACTAAAAATGATGATAAAATAAGCAAACTCAGACAATAAGCAAAAATGCATAAAATTCAGTTAAGCCAAATTGCATAATAAGCTAAACTAGATTATGAGCTTTTGAGAACTTATAAAACTACTTATTATCTATCTATTTAAACTATAAAATCAATAATTTTAAGCTAGAATTCACAAATTAGAAAACTACTTTACTTAACTACTGTTTTTGGCTTTTTAGCTTTTTTAATGACTTTTAAAGGCTAATTTAAGCTAACTAAATAAAATGGAAATTGAATTTAAGCTAAAACCTAACTTAAGCAATATGAAAACTAACTTATACCTAAATCTAAGCCCCTAAATCCTATAATGACAAGCCTAAATTTAAGCTTAAAATCAGCAGTACCTTCACTTGAAGGTGCTGCTGATGCACTTGGCAACCCACAAATGCCAAAGTGCAGGCAAACTTATGGACAAAGCTACCTTAAACACACTCAATTGAATGTGTTAAAACTAAATTACAAAACAACAATGCAAAACACTAACACAAGCTCAAAGAGCTAAGATCAATTTAAGCTATACAACTCAACCTACTAAGAACTCCCACCGATGCTCAAACACAAATCTTCACTCCTCATTTGAATCAACATCTCACATCTAACTTTTGAAAACTCATTTATTAACTAATTCTAATGAATTAACCAACAGCAGACTTAAAGTAAAAACCAAGACTCACTAGACTATTTAAAGGTCAAAGTGAGTTAGGCCAAACACTATACTTCCTTTATACACAGTGACAGTTTTTGAAAAAGCTATAAATTAAATCTAATTGAAAAATTTATTCATACCAGATATTTAATAGTTTAACATTAAGCGAATAATAAACATGAATTAACAACGGATTCACAGCTAAATACTTACAATCAACAAGTTATTACTCACTATTGGTTTGGTGTTTTTATGATTTTATGAACCTGAATTTAAGAAAACAAAGGGGGAGGACATTAACTATGGAGTGAGGGAGCGTGGGGTGGGGCTCTAGCAAACAAGTCATCGCAATATATGACTAAATCGCAGACTAATAAGCAAAATCAAAACCACAGAACATAAGCACTACGACAAGCGAGAACAAAATTAATTTAAATGAAAACTACCCCTTACTTCACTAAACAGAAGCTTGACTAACAATTAAGTGCACAAGCTCAGCTTATCCTATTGGATAAGCTAGTAAGGTCTCAGGACAGCTCATCCAAAGTTGCTACCCCATCCATAAGTCCAAAATCCTTTTAACATAGGAATATAATTTTATAAAGTTGATTTTAATGTTATAAGTAAGATTAAGCTAGAGTTGAGCACTATTACCAGCTTAAGACGGAAAGAGCTTATAAATGAGCTTATGAAAGCTTATGAGACCAGATTTGAGCGCTATTGCGATAAAAGAGTATTAAGAAAAGGCAAACACTGAACTTTATTAACTAAAAAAACTTTGATTACATTAGATAAAAGGCAATTACAACTGATTTAAAAAAAAGAATTACATTAAGCTACAATCTAAGGCTACACTAGGTGAAAAAGCTAGAAAAAAGAAGATATGTGTGTGTGAGCTAAGGTCCTATATATAGCACTTGAGGAAGCTTCTAGGAGTAGGAGTCTGTTAGATGCTCCTCTTTTCTCATCCATTGATCAACTCCAATCATTTGCTAAGGATTATTAGCCGTTGGATCACAAAATGACCTCACACGGATTGCCAAGCTGGCAATCCGTTTGAGGCTTTACTTGTCTTCTTTTGGCTAGAGTTTTTAGGGGGAGTTGGGGGGGGGGGGGGGTGGGGGGGCGGGAGGTGTGGGGAGGGTGGTCGGGGTTAGTGTTTGGGGATGTTGGTGGGGTGTTAGGGGGGGGGGGCCTTAAACCCTTGGCTTTTTCCTCCATCTGCGTGGCTTTTGATGCTTTGGTGAGATACTTAGAGCCATGATTTGACATAATTGACCTTGCCCTTGGTAGATGAGCTTTTGAATTGACCAATGCACCCCTTGATTTGGATTTTCCCTATGTTTTACCCTTGGTAACCAGCGAAGGAGATGATGAATAGTACCACAACCTTGGCGCCATTTTTAACTGTAAAAGGGTAATTCAGTTGTAACTTTGGCCTATTGATGAATTTAGCCCCTCTCATTTGTTATCTCATTTCTAGTGTAAAAACGTTTTTGAAAATTCGGATTAGTGACCCTGTGGTTTTAACAAAAGAGAAGTGGACTAGGTAATTGGGCTTTTGGATTGGGCTTTTGGTTTAAAGGCGTATCGGGTGTAGCCCATTTAAGGCTTAGGGACAATTTAATGGCACTTTTGATCAAGTTTCGGGCCTTAACCTGGGAATATTTGGGTTATGTTGTCCCCTTTTGTGGTTGCCTCTGTTGCTACTACAAGATTGACTGGAGTTGCCTGAAGATTTACTTTTTTTCCCTGGCTTTGGCTTCCGCTTTTTGTTCACACTTATTTCCGTTCTCGTGTCCCTTGTTTGCCCCCGCTTTTTTTTAAAAAACGTTTTTTATGTGATTTTTGATATAATAACACTACCTGCACACAAAAAACGCAAATACAAGCATATTTTTGCCATTTTTGGTCTGTTTTGGGCTTATTTGGGCCATTTTAGGTATAAATGGATATGTGTATTTAACACTTATCAAAATTCCCCAAACTAAACGATTGCGTGTCCTCACGCAATATCACATGCCTTATAACCAAATACCTCGAAACTTCCCCAAACTAAACCTTTGAAAAGTAGCAAAGATTTTTTGTTGAAGAGCTAAGAGATCACACAAGCTCTAAAACCACAAATGATTTCCATTTTTCACAAAGATTTTATGATTTTTCTTGATAATTAACTACCTAACTACAACTTATTTGTGTTGACATAATGTATTGTTTTCATTACCTCATTGGTAACTTTAAGGATTATAGAATAAAAAGCACAATTAAGTATCTAAAAGATAACTTCATTCACCCCGATTTTTCACTTGTCCCCCATGCTATAACTTATAAACATGATCATTGTCAATTACAAATCATGACACTAACTAACACTAATCATAAATATTAATTTGTACTTACCTATTCCTCTCGTAATCCTTCTTTTTTGTATCTCAAGATTTTACTTAAGTCATATACCCAAAGGCTCCTTTAAGACTTTATGTCGATACTTATAAATTTTCCAAAAATAAAGCGTAACGAGTTAAGAACAGCAATAATTAAGCTCCTAGCCCTTTTCAAAAGATCAAATGCATCAAAGAAAAAAGTCCACAACGAGGCTACCAAATTTGGGCTTTTATTAGGCTACTTAAGCAAGGCACCATTCATGTCATATACCCTAAGGCTCTTTAAGACATGAATGGACCAATCTTATTTTGCCCTGCCATATATACCTTAGGCTCTTTAAGGTACAAAATAAGACCAAAGGAATTAAGCAACAATTAGTACAACCTCAGTCCTTTAGAAGGCTACAACGATCGGCCACAGCCTCCGACAAGATGTAGCGAATCATTATTTCGACTTCGGTAAACTTCCTCGACCTTTTAGAAGGTTGTAACATCGGTTATGACGGCAAGATACATCAACTATATCAGTCTTGATTATTTTTGAATTCTACTTATCCCTATACCATAAGCTTCTTTAAGGAATAAGCCACATATTTATTAATGTGATAATAATATGCCAAAATGAAGTATTCCAGATGTGTACTCATCCTAAATCACAAATGAACTAAAGAAGCACAACTCTATTTCTTAAACATTTATATATAAAGGTGAAACAAGCTAATGGAAAAAGGCCACAATTAACACTTAATAAAAGAACATATGAGCTTGACAGAGAACCAACTACTCTACGTTTATATGAGCATGACTTAAATAACACTATAATTTCTCGTTCTTCCAATTTAAAAAATCTCTAAAATGAAGACTCTCAATATACTTAACCCTATATAAAATCCAACTTGGCATATTTAAAATCTACTTAAATAGTACACAAAGTCTTCATTTACTAAACGATTCAAGTCCTAAGCATGTTGAAAAGTCTACATGCGACTAGCACAAACAATCTTCATTAAATTTGGTTAAGGGAGAAACTAGAAATACACGTTCGATCGGGTCAAAAATTACTTCTTATTCTTACCAACGGAAAACCTATATTCGTGTCTTAACACTTATTATTATTATTATTTTTTACAAATAAGATCTTAAAATTTTTAATTTTTTGCTATTTTTGTGGGAAAACGGGTACGTGAGAACAAAACAATAAGCAGGTAACATCAAATTGATAGATTCCCTCCCCAAACTAAAACGAAACATTGTCCTCAATGTTTAAAGGCGGGTCTCTACGTAAATCTAAGCCGTTTATGAATTATGCAAAGATAAACGTGAATCGATAAGATGAAAGGATATTGGATTTCCCCAAACTAATTTCACACAAAGGATGAGAAGCTCGAGTGAAACGGGACACAACACCGGACACGAGAGGCTTTAGAAATTGTTGGGTTAATCCTGCAAAAATCACAACAAACAACAAACAACAAGAAACGGTAGAGTATAGCCACAACACATCACAACACATTTCTTAAGAAAAATAGAAAAGGATAAGCATGGGGTGAACTCCCACGAAGCGGCTTGTTTTTTGGTCACCGAGTCGCAAGCTCGACTCGATCCCTGAATTATTGTCCTAAAGGAGAGGAGGTGGAGATCCGGGACTACCTTAGGTGGTATGTCCCCTCCGAAGTAATGTTTCCAGCAAGTGACCATTTACTTTGAAATTCGGCCATCGGGTTGAGATAATTCCCACTGTTCTGTAAGAAAAACTTGAGTGATAGGTAAAAGGTCCAACCAACGAGTTTTAAGTTTCGCGGAAAGGGGGGACGGAGCAGATTGAGCGGGTCGGGAGCGGGGAGTGAAAGATAAGTCGCGCGTAGGAGGTTAGGGTGTTAGAATCTCGTTCGGGCCTGCAACTAATGTAAAGAAGGGGGGGTGATAGCGGGTGAAGTTGGGACCGGGGATTTTAGCATCTGTATACTTGACTGTGAGTGGTTCTACACTGAGACAAGTATTTCACATATACTATCGAGATATCGGAACTTCGTAACTCGGAGGCGATGCATTCGATCTAAGCATTCCATAAGGCTGGATCTCGAAGCTCGTAATTCATTTAGTTGCAGCTTCCGATGAGCACCCCCGGTTTTGATTAATCGAAATTTACGTGCTTAAACCCCAATATGCTTGTGTTCAATTCGACAGGGAATGAACAAGATTTTCCCATAACGAGCTGATAGGGTGTGCATTCGATCGGTGTTTTGAAAGCGGTTCGGAATGCCTACAAAGCATCGTCTAGCTTGTCAGACCAGGCACGATTTTCTCCTACCGTCCTTTCAAGAATACGCTTAAGACCACGATTTGACACTTCAACTTGACCACTCGTGTTGAGGGTGGTAAGCGTAACTAAACCAAAAAAACGATGTGTGACTCCATATTTAGACATCACTTTGGCAAATTGATCATTACAAAAGTGGGTCCCACGATCGCTTATTATAGCTCTCGGTGTTCCAAATCGGGCAAAAAGAGACTTTAAAAATTTCACAACTACACGAGCATCGTTTGTGGGGAGCGCCTTCGCTTCAACCCATTTCGAAAGATAGTCGACTGCTACAAGGATATATTTATTCCCTTTGGATGACGAAAAAGGTCCCATAAAATCAATACCCCATATGTCGAAGATTTCACAAACTTGGATAGCGTTTTGAGGCATTTCATCACGTTGAGAAATTTTGCCTTGTCGTTGGCACGTATCACAAGATTTGATCATCGAATGAGCATCTCGATATATAGTGGGCCAAAAGAAACCGGCATCAAATACTTTTCGAGCGGTGAGATTGGCACTATGATGGCCCCCGGTGGGTCCTTCATGACAAGCTTTGAGGATTTCAAGAGCTTCGTGTCCAGATACACACCTACGAATGATTTGATCCGCACATATACGAAAGAGGTAGGGATCATCCCAGAAATAATGTTTTACATCTTTGAAAAATTTCCTCTTCTGTTGAGTTGACATTCCTTTTATGATAAAATTCCCCGCATGGTAATTTGCAAAATCGGCAAACCATGGGGTACTTCCGTTTGATATAACTCCAAGAGTTTCTAAAGGAAAATGTTCGTTAATGTCTTTGTTTTCCAAAACATCTTTGTGAGGATTCTCGAGTCTTGACAAATGATCGGCGGCTAGATTTTCACTTCCTTTTTTTGTCAAGAATGGTGATATCGAACTTTGTATAAGTAACCCCATCGAAGCAACCCTAGGCTTGGCATCTTGTTTTTGTTCATGAGGAATTTAAAGCAAGTGGTCGGAATAAACAATGCTTTTAGATAAACAAATAAGGCCGAACTTCGCAAAAGCATACACTACGGCGAGCATCTCCTTCTCCGTTGTAGTGTAATGAATCGGTTGAAAATGCTTCGTCTTACGTTGTCCAAGAACCGCACCAATCGCAAAATCGCTTGCATCACACATTAATTCGAAAGGTAGGTTCCAATCCGGGACAACTAAGATCGGAGCTTCAGTAAGCTTCTTCTTAAGGGTTTCGAAAGCATTGATACAATCTTGAGAAAATACAAACGGTGTGTCTTTTTCGAGAAGGTGAGTTATTGGTCTAGAAATCTTGGAAAAGTCTTGAATGAAACGACGGTAAAAATCCCGAATGACCTAAAAAACTTCTAACTCCTTTAACGGTAGTCGGATGAGGGAGTTTAGCAATCACATTGACTTTTGCTCGGTCGACCTCAATTCCGGACTTAGATATCTTATGACCTAAAACAATACCTTCTTTACACATGAAATGACATTTTTCCCAATTAAGGACAAGATTTGTGTCTTCACATCTTTTTAACATTCGTTCAAGATTAGAAAGACATGAATCAAAATTATCACCAAAAACGGAAAAATCATCCATAAACACCTCCATTGTCTTTTCTATCATATCGTGAAAAATCGCCATCATACAACGTTGAAAGGTTCCAGGAGCATTACATAATCCAAATGGCATACGACGATAAGCAAAAGTACCGTATGGGCACGTAAAAGTCATTTTTTCTTGATCTTGAGGATCAATTGGAATCTGAAAATATCCTGAAAAACCATCTAAGAAACAATAGAATTCATTGCCGGCTAGACGTTCTAGCATTTGATCCATGAACGGGAGAGGAAAATGATCTTTACGAGTTGCTTCGTTAAGCTTCCTATAATCGATACATACTCTCCATCCGGTAACTAGACGTGTCGGAATTAATTCATTCTCTTCATTTGCAACGACGGTCATTCCTCCTTTTTTAGGAACACAATGGATTGGACTAACCCACGGGCCTATCGGAGATCCGGGTAAATCATCCGACATCGAAGAAGTTAAATCACCTCCTTCTATGACTTCATGAATGTTCGGGTTCACCCATCTTTGACTTTGGCTCTGATGGTTTAACAAGCGCTTCATCAAAATCTTATTGTTACAAACACGAGGGTCCGATACCTGTAATATTCGTATTTTCCAAGAATGGCACGTTTATGAGATTTAAGAACATTAATGAGAGCTTCTTTTTGATCGTTTTTTAAACCTTTTGCTATGATGACGGGTAACTTATCATTTTCTTCCAAGAAAGCATATTCTAAGTGAGATGGTAAGTCTTTTAATTCCAATTCCGGAGGCTCTTCAATTGAAGATTTGGCCTCGGTAACTTCACTTTGCTTAAGGGTCCACAGAGGAATTGAAACGGGTCATCATTTAAACACTTGGTTCAACACGTAAAAGTCTTCCTCCGATCACAATCATCATGATCACTTTCCAAAGAGATTGATTTGTCATAAAGATAAGCATCGATTTCTTCCAAAGTAAATTCCAAGTAAACGCTCATGATGTGCGAAGTGGGATTGCCACTTGAAAAATCATCACTAGTAAAATCCTAATAATTCCGGAACATACTCCTCACAAATTTCATCAATGATGTCAATTCGGTTTACCGATTTGTCATTCGTAGAGGAATATTTCATGGTTTGGTCTAAATTGAAAGTAACGGCTTCGTTGTCAACACGGAGGGTGATTTCTCCTTCATAAACGTCAATTAAGGTACGACCGGTTTTCAAAAATGACCTTCCAAGTATAAGAGGTACTCGGGGATCAGCTTCGAAATCGACAACTACGAAATCGGCGGGAAAGTGGAATTTTCCAACTTTAACGTAGACGTCTTCGGCTAAACCCTTAGGGTAAGTTATGGATCGGTCCGCTAACTCTAAAGTCATTCGAGTCGGTGAAAGTTCGGGCAACGAAAGTTTTTTCCAAATTGAAAGGGGCATTAGATTTATGCTTGCACCAAGATCGGCCAAGGCGTAACATATCTCCATTCCCGGGAATTCACAAGGAATAAGAAATTTTCCCGGATCTCCTAGCTTTTCGGGAAGCTTTTTAAGGAGCATTGCCGAGCAATTCTCGTTCAATGGAATTTTCACTAATTCGAGCAACTTTTCTTTATTCATTAACAACATCCCTAATCGTAAGAAATCTCGGCATTAAAAACAAAGCATCCGCAAAACTTATATCAAAACGCAAATCTTGAAACATTTGAAAAATCTTCTCTTTTTGGTATGAAGCTTTTTCTCGATTCTTTTGATTGTCTCGTCTTGAAGGGTAAGGAATATTTGCCTTAGGTACCGTCTTCGGAATCTCGGGTTCCGGTATCGGAGTCGATTTTGGTAAAGTCTTCGGAATCTCAGGTTTCGGAATTGGTTTAGGGATAACCGGAGGTGGGATTTGAGCGGTACTTCCTTGGAAATTATTTTGCTCCTCATCCGTTATTTCCTCGGTCTCTCGTTCCACTACCTTTTTCGGAGAAGGTTTAGTTGGATTCGAGGGTCCCTCGTAAGCTACACCACTTCGGGTAGTGATTGCTTTCATCTCGCCCTTCGGGTTAGGAATCGTATTACTCGGAAGAGTACCCGAAGGTGAGGCTTGGGCTTGAAAGAAACTACTTAACATGTTTTGAAGATTATTTTGCAACGTGTTTTGAAAGCATGTATTTTACTCATCAAAGCGTTTTCTTGATTCTTTGCTGGTATTTTGAATCTGTTCTTTATCTCCCTTTCATCGAAGTGATTTGGTATTGCAAATTTCCAAATCGTTTGAATATTGAACTTCTAAATTCGAAAAATCCATTTGAAAAATGCATTCACTTGATATTAGCACTTGAAACGGTTGATTTTGAAACTCCTTGGTTTTTGAAAATTCGAAGCATATTAACTTGACCTGAAAACCTTGATTTTGGAAAATTGTTCCCACTATGAAATTATTCCCATATGACCTTGATTATTATTATATTACTATTTTGGACTTTGATTTTGCACCCGGAGCAAATCCTGTGTGCCATTTGATTACTAACTCGATTTGGTGGCTTGTTTGATTATAAGGTTCCGTGGTTTGCACAAACATTTTGGTTCTTAACGGTACCGACAATTATACATGCATGAGCTCCACCACAAGTAACACAATTTTTCCGTCTCAACCGCCTTGAACCGTGCGGGAGGACAACCACCTTTTTAGAAACAAACTCGACTAAAAGTCGAAAGTTGTTCCGCAAGTTTAAATCATTTCGTTCATCCGTTTTGCTAACATTTTCCCTAGAATTAACCCTAGAAGCATTTGTGTTGTTTCTCGAATAACGACATCTTTTGATTTGTTATTTCAAAAATTCAAAGCATCCCTAGTAAGTCTTACTTAACAAATTACCACCCGCCGCGGCATTTAAGGAGTCTTGTTCATTCTCGGTTAAACCATTATAAAAGGTATCAACCTGAGTTAACTCTGAAAATCCGTGGTGAGGGTAAGATCTAAGCATACCCTTGAAACGTTCCCACGCTTCACTAAAAAGATTCCATCGAATTCTTGGAAAAACGAAAAATTTTGTTCTTAAGTGAGTGTTTTTGAAGGGGGGAAAAATTGGTTAACGAACTTGGTAACGAGATCGTCCCAAGTTAGAATTGAATTCGGAGGTTCTTTCTCGTACCAAGTTTTAGCGACTCCCTCAAGCGAATAAGGAAACATCATAAGCTTAATCACATCATTAGGCACATTCCTAAATCGAAGAGGTCGAAAGTAATCCTGTTGAACGACTAGTAATAGAGGCCATGAGGATTTCATTTTCCTAAACCATGAAACGTTCGCTAACCAATTGAGCAAATTATTTTGATCTCAAAATGATCGTCATGATTTCGGGTAAAATACATTAGCTTCTCCGTAACCTCGGTGGGTGCACGGAGTAATTCCCCATAGTTCGATCCGCCATCGCAACAATCGTTGTCCGGGAATGCTGACGGATTGTAGGAATTACAAGGTTCAACACTAACCGGCAGGTTTGTTGTAGTTGGAATGACGGTTTACGGTTACGATTTTGCGAGCGAGTGCGCATCACTTAAAAAAAAGAGAATATCAAAAAGGAAAAATCGTAGAATCTTAAAGAAAAATTTCACTAATTTTTTGTAATTTTAATTTTTCTTCACAACAACTTTAACTGGTTACACGAAAGAGACTTAAACCAAATAATCAACTACTTCACGGTAGCTCTTAAAAATTTCTTTTTAAGGTGACCGTACTTTCGTAAAGACACAAATGGCAAGTGTTAAATCTTTGGTTCGATTTTGGGGAACTTTTCCTATCACCGGAACTTATTTATGATAATACCTCAATTGAAGGTATTATATGTTGGTGTTCTTTTACCAACTTTGTTTATTTAATTTCTTTTTTAAAGGACAATTTTTTGAATTTTTGATTTTTGATTTTTTTTTATATATGATAGCTATATTAGAAAGAAAAGAAAAATATTTTTTACTTTTTATGTTTTTGATTTTTTTGGATTTTTGAATTTTTTTAACAAAAATGAAACTTTCGGGGACGAAAGGATCTTCAAATCTTATCAACAAACACAAAACGAGAGATTCGTTAACTCAAATCCCCGGCAGCGGCGCCAAAAATTTGATACGCGGATATAATATACTAATATATAATATCACAAGAGCAATTAAGAAAATTCCCTAAGGAAATTTTCACTCTTTAAAATATATATATAATATATAATATACGTATGTTTACCGGAAAGTATGATTTCCCGGGTCGTTTTCCCAATGATTTGAGAAATTAAAACCTCGCTTGATATTGGATACTGATTTGAATGGGTTCGAAGATTGATTGGGTTTTCTATATACTTACTCATTAAAACAAGCAATTTAAAAACAATTAAAGCACTTAACAAATAACGGGAAACAAATAAAACGCGACAATTAAGCAAGTAAACTAAATTTAACTTCTAAAAATGTAAACTAAGTTTCTAAATCTAAGATAGGACAAAAGAAAATTTTAGGAAAAAGAAAAACATTTTTTTTTGATTATTTTTGAATTTTTTAATGAATTAAAAACTAATTAAATTTAATTAAATTCAAAATAAAAAAATATAGCAAATAATTGAAATTATATTTTTCCTAGATAAAACAAAGAAAAAGAAAATTTTAGAAAAAGGAATCACTATTTTTGACTTTTTAGATTTTAAGATATGAATTTTCTAAAATTAAATCTAATTAAAAGCTTAAAAAATATTAAAACTATTAAAAATATAAGCCTAAAATTTTTATAAAAATTATACTAGAAAACGAAAAAGTGCAGAAATTTATAAAAAATAAAAGCCCTAATTTTTACTTTTTTATTAAACTTTAATTAAACTAATTAAAAACTAAACCTAATTAATTAATTAAAATTATTAAACTAACAAAGAAACTTAACTAAGGACTAACTATGCAAGGACTAAAGGACTAACAGTGAAAACAAAAGGACAAACGGGGGATTAACTGAGTTAACTAACAAATGAGAAAGTTACAAAACCTACCCTGAGGGCTAACCCCGACTACACCAATGGTCCTTTTAAAGCTTAAAAATAAGTTGAAATTAAAAAGTGCTTTTCATGAAAAACTTAAACAAGAAAAGTTGTAGAACAGGTTGTGGTGAGCAACCTTAATAAAAGCTATATGAACTGAAAACCCCTTATAAGCTCAAAAAGAGCTTATGTATAAGCTGAAAACAGAAAGTGGGCTTTTGCTCTTAATTTTACTAAATTAGCTGCAATAAGCTCAAATTTAAAAAGAAAAGGAGTTATGGAAAGCTTATGAAGTGCTGGATTTAGAAATGAAAAGCTAAAAGAATAGATTACACTTAATCCTATCTGAAATTGAATAGCAAAGTACTAAACTCAGAAACAAACATGAAAAGCTCAAAATTAATTTAAGCTCAAAAGCTCAATAAGCAAATTCAGAAACTATTCTTATGGAATTTTACTTAACTACTAATAAGCTACCTATATCAATCTTAAAATCTATCCTATAAGCTAGAACCAGGAATTTAAAAGCTAATTTAAATCTGCCTACTGTTTTTGGTGTTTTTGGTTTTTTAGTGACTTTTAAAAGCAAATGTACTACAGTAAATAAGCTTGGAAATTAAAAATAAGTCTTAAAATGAATTAAGCTGTAACTACTCTACATCCTATTCTAACCTTAAGAGCTAAAACCTATGATTACCTAGCTAAAAATTAAGCAAAAAGTGACAGCAGGAACAGCTTAGTTCCTGCTGATGCACTTTGCACAAACACAAACCAATAGTGCAGGTTACCTAAGGGGTAATCCTGCACTTAGAAACACTCAAGTGGAGTGAGGCAAACAAGATTTAAGCACACACAAAAGCTTAAAGAGCTCAAATCAAATTTAAGCTATCAAACTTAAGCTACAAACTCCCCTGGTGCAGGAGTACTTAAAATAAGCCATAACTTTTTGATTTTTACAAACTAAGCTTTAAAAACTCTATTAAAACTAATCTTAAATGAAAACTCAACTATCTCAAACAATTTGCAAAACTTATTTTGACTTTTTGATGTCAAACAGTCTTAAACCAAACACCCCTTAAGGTTTTTGACAGACTTAGAAAAGCTCTTGAATTGAAAACTAATTAAGAAAACTTGATTACCAGACATTAACTAGCTTAATTCAAACCTAATTAACACAAATTAACAACTACTTTAAGCTAGAATTAAGATCTATTCTATAACTTCTTATTTTTGGTTTTTTATGGTTTAATGACAAATTATATAGAAAACTATGATCTAAGATGATTAAGCTAAAAAAATGAACAAACATACTTAATAAGCTAGATTAAGGATTATTAAGCACTAATAAGCAAACTGAATAAGCAATTAAGCAATAAGCAAGCATATAAGTAAATATTAAGCTATAATTGAAAATGAACAAGGAATTTAAAAATGAAACTTACTTTCTCCTCTAGCTAAACAAGAGGACCTAATAAAAGGCAGCTACAAGCTCTCCTAGCTTATAAATAAGCTAGGAGTTAAGTCCTTGGAGATCCTTCCTTTTAAGATCTCCCTTCTAAAAGTCCATAATCCTTTTAAGCATAGGTAAATAAGTTTTAAAGCTGATTTTAAATGTTTAAGTAAAATTAAGCTAAGTTGAGCTCTATTTCAGCTTATAGACTGAAAGAGCTTATTATGAGCTTATTAGCTTATTGAGATAGTTTGGCTATTTTAGGGAGCTTACGAATAAAGAGAGACTAAGAAGATTAAAAGCAAACACTAACTTTGATTAACTAAAAACTATGATTACATTATATAAAAGACAATTACAACTGATTAAAAGAAAATTACAATAATAAAAACTACACTAGGTGAAAAGGCTAGAAAAAGAAGATATGTGTGTGTGTGAGGTGAGAGCCTTTTTATAAGTGCTGAGAGAAGGTTCTAGGCCTAAAAATCCTATCCCCCGCTCCTTTGTTCTCAGCCAATCAATTTCCCAATCATTGGATCACAAATATGAACCGTTTGATCATTTTGTGTGTAACTAAGGATTGCCAGCGTATAATTCCTTTGATGTGATATTGTGTTACTTCTCTGAGTGATCCAAGAATAAATCCCACTTCTCCCTTGTGCTTTTCTTGCTCTGACGTGGCATCCTCATGAGAGTAAGCTATTAAGAGCTTGGAGATGACTAATTTGTCCTTGCCAATTCATTGTACTTCACTTGAATAGACATCTGTACACCTCAATTGTAGAAAGCCCTTTTGTTTGAGTGAATGGTAACTTTGGGACGACGATGAACAGTAAATTGTTCTTCGCGCCTTTTTACAACTGAAAACGGGTAACTCATTTTTAAACTTTGGCCACTTGACAATTTCAGTCCCTCTCTTTTGTTGTCTCAAGGTATAGTGTAAATCGAATTTGGAAAATTGCAAAATTGGTCCTTATGGTTTATAAAAAAAGGAAAATGGACTAGGGATTTGGGCTAAGTAATGGGTTTTGGATCCGGGTAGTAATTATTAAGGGGTTTTGGGCCCATTAAGGCCCAAGGACTATTTTTGGACTTTTCTGAAAGTTGAAGGGTTATTTTGAAACATTTTGGGTCTTGTTGACTTTTGTTGACCAAAATTGACTAGGGTTGACTGTAGATTTGACTTTTTCTGGATTTGGCTTTCGGCTTTTGTTCACTCTTCCGTTTTCATGTCCGTGTTTGCTTGTTTTTTATGGTTGGTATGTGTTTAATTACACATACCTTTTACCTTTAAAAACGAGCTAAAATAACCAAAAACGGACTTAAAATGCCAAAAATATGCTTGTTTTGCTAATTGTGTTGTGCAGGAACGGATATCTAAGAAAAGGACGAAAAACGAAGCCAAAACGACAAAACCGGACACGGAATGGAAAAGCGTGGAAAAGACAAAGACAAGACAAAGCCCAAGTGTCAAAAAGTCAACCAAAGTCAACCCCGACAAATCCAAAAGTCAAAAAGTGAAGAAAAATAAGTTTAGGGGCCAAACTTGCCAATCCCTAAACTTATTTAATGAAGAAATAAGAAGAAAATTCTCTCAAGGGCCAAAACTACCAAATGCCCAAAGAGATACCCCAAGGGTCAAGTCTGCCAACTAGCTAAAGTTATACACCACAAGGACTTGTGGTGTAATAACTTAATTAACCTTTGGGGACTGTTTCTGCCAAGTCCCCAAACATTTACAACCACAAGGACATGTATTGTAATAACAAGTATAACCTTGGAGGACCAATTGTGTCAAACTCACAAACTCACAACCGGATTTAAAAGTATTGTATATCTCCTACATTGCTTTCCCGCCAAATCCCACAACCCCACATCCTGTCATTTTCATACCTCGTTGACCTCCCACATCCATCCAAAACCATCAACAACACAAATCCCACCCCCCACATGGGTATGCCAAGTTGGCAATCCAAAAATCCACCAATTCGGATCAATGGTTGATATAATTCGACTTGGGCACCAAGATAAATGAAGGGCTAGGATGCTTTGTGTTTACACTCTCACAACAAACACAAGACATTTGTGTGTCTACAAAGAAACACACCAGGAAGAAGACAAGAGAAGGCCAAGAAAAACCCTAGATTATTTTGGCTATTTAAAGCTGTTGTAAGCCCTTGAGGCAGAAGTAGTTTTTTAGTGTGTAGTTTCTTTTAAGTTAAGTTTTAGTTTGCTAAGTTTTACACTAGCTTTTATGTACTTGTGGTTTTTAATGAAAATTAAGATTTAAAATTCAGTTTTGATTTTCCTATAATGTCTAAGTTTAAAAAACCTTTGTACTTCATTAAACTCATAAAGCTTCCAATATAAGCCATTTATAATCTGTTTTTAAACTTTTATACAAAAATTTAAGGAAAAGTTAAAAGAAGGAAAAAAAGTACTGTTTGATCAAACTGTGGATGAATGAGCAATTATGGATGGCTCATTGGTTGCTTAGTGTAGCTTATTTATAAGCTAATGGGTAGGTTTAGAGCTTATATTAGGTGCATTATATCCTGTTTTGAGCAAGGATAAAGGTACACTTCTTTTTAAACTTTTGCTTAAAAGTACTGTAGCAAAAGCTTATTTGTGCTTATTCTTACTTATTATATATTTGATCTTACATTGTTTATTCCTTTATATATGCTTATTAATGCTTGATTGATCTTTGTTTCAACAAATTTATGCTTAAGTATGCCTTCTAGTTACTTTTCTTTCATTTACATGCAATTTGCTTAAAAACTGCCTAAAATAGCTTTTTTGTCTTTAGCTTATTAGTTTTTTTTAAAGTGCTTAATTGTTTTGCTTTTCACTGTTTATTGCTTAACATTGCATAATTAGTAGTAGGTTTTAAAATTCTTAGCTTGACTCAGCTTTTATAAGTTAAAAAAATCAGTTTTGAAATTATAAAGGGGTGTTTGGGTTAAGTGTGAAAATGGGTCAAAACAGGATTTGTATGGGTTGGGGTTACATGTCTAACTTTAGCTTGAGTTTTTAGCTTGTTTGAATCTGTTTTCAAAGAGTTTTTAAGTCCAAAAGTTGTTTTTCAAGTTTTCTAAATCATTCTTTAAAACTGTTGGATTTTAAAAAAACCAAAGTGCTTATTTGGACAAGCACTTGGAATCCTGAGTTAAGGGTTCAACTTTGTGTCAATTGTGTGTGCAAAACCAACTAGTCCAAGTCTTTAGTGTTCCTTGTGATTAGACCACATTCTATCAAACATTTCCTTTAAGTTTTTCAAAAGCCAAATGGTTCATTTCTTTTTGTAAAATTCAGCAACTTTAAATTGTTTTTAGAAGCTTAAAATTTGTGCACAAGTTCATTTCCTAGTGTTCTTTATCTGTTTTACCTTAGCTTTTAATTTTGAGCTTATTTGGCAGCTTATTTTAAGCTGTCAATATTAAGTCTTCTCCTTTTTATTATTTCCCCTGGTGCTAGACACCAAATTTTAAGCATTCTTTTCTAGCTTATTAGTGTACCTTAGCCTTAGCTTTTGGCTTATCTTAAGAGCCAATAAGCTCTTAGATAAGTCCCCTTAGTTTCAGACCTTAAAAAGCTCTTTTAGTTGCTTATTTTTAAGCCAAAAATCGTGTCCCTAGGCTTAAATTTTACACCAACAGTACTAACTCTTAAGTTAGTACTGCTGTGGGTATTAAGCCACTCTTTGGCTTATTAAGCTTATCTCAGTTGCTTATCCTTGTTCCTAGTAGATCATTTTGTTTGTGTAGTTAGTTGTGTGTGCTTATTTCCTTATTTTCTTAGCTTATTTTGTGTAAACAGCCAAAGCTTAGCCACTTTTGCCTTTTAAGCTTTGTTAAGCTTCTGTCTAAGCTTAAGCCCTTTTTAAGCTTATTTAGTTGAAGAATTTAGCCCTTTAGTGCTTATCTAGGTTAGGGTAGGTCCCCCTTTTAGCTTATTAGTTTAAAGTCTAGCTTATTAGTCCAAAAAGTCCAAAAGACTTAAGCATTTTAGCCCTTAAGCTTGCTTAAGCTTCTGTCCACTTTAGAAGCCCTTTTTCAGCTTATTCATAAGCTTTTACAAAAAGTTGTAGTTTTAAAAATTGTTAAGCTCAAGGAGCTTAACAAGTTTGGTTAAGAAAGTTTTTCATAAAAAAAAAGAGAGGAGACAAGGGGTGACCCGGGTGAGCAAGACTCGAACCCGGGCCTCTACCCTCGATACACCTCCCTTTTCATACAAGTCTTACCTTGCGCCATTGGGATTCTAGTTAGGAGTCCCAAGGGCTTTAGTATTTATACCCATTTTACTTTTGAGCTATAAGCTGTTTTCAGCTTATTTTTTCTGGTTCTTATTTATAAGCCAAATTTTAGGTATCTCATTTTTCGTAGGCTTAGTTATAGTGTCAAGTAATTTTAGTAAATTTTTCAGAGTTTTTAAAAGTAGTTTAGTTATTTTTATAATATTTTAATTTAGTTAAAAGTTTAAAAAATTCGTAAAAAATTCACAAATTATCAAAAAAATATTTTTCTTTTTTTAGAAAATTTTCTTTAGTCATATATTTTTGTAGGAAAATGCAAAAAAGACTTTCGATTGGGTTACATTTTTTTCTATCTTTGATTTTTAAAAGAACGGGTTAGGTGCGGTTTTTGTATCTTGACTCGTTTTTTGGGTCAAAACGACCTCCGTTTTCAGTCTAGTCTTTTTCATTCTTCGTTATTCATCCATAGAGTAGTTTGAAGTGAAAATTCTTTGAGGAATTAATTTGAAGATTTATAGGTTTTTTGACCTTGTTCAAATTCGGTGTTGCACTCGTTTTTAGCTTATTTTTCATAATTTTTAGGTTTTTCTTAAACGTTTTTGTTTGTTATTGTTTTGTTTAAAATTTCCACACTCTCAAATCATTTCTCTCATTCAAACTCCAATCTTCCGACTGTATCGATTTTCCAGCACAGCCTCGTTGGGGATTAACGACCCGGGAAAATTCTATACTGCTCCTGGTTTTATTGATTACTATTGTTTTTTTTAGACTATATATATTTTATTTTATTATATTATATATTTAGTTTGAAAGAAAAATTCTAACAATCAATGGTTTTCTTGTGATTTCTGATATATCCGTACCTGCATACACAAAACACAAATACAAGCATATTTTTGCCATTTTTGGTCTGTTTTGGGTTTATTTGGGCTATTTAAAGCATAAATGGATATGCGTATTTTACACTTATCAGTGCTGAGCCCATTAATAAGCCATATTCTGGCTTATTTGCTGCTTGTTAATTGATTCTTTTTGTGCTCAGATGCTTATTATGTGTGCTTAATTGTATGTGTGTGCTTATTTCACAATTTGCTTAGCTTAATTGGTGTAAAA
>BQNB010121860.1:0-18315 GCA_026074375.1 Tanacetum coccineum
TTCTTCAAGGAAAAGCATATCCCCTTCAAAGTCATAGTCATCATTCTTCATGCCTGGTGGCATCGAGTCATCCAGAGTAAGAAAAATATCAATCTCCTCCATAAGAGAGTCACTATCCTCAACGGGGATAGGAGATGGAGAGAAAGATTCAATTACAGCATCAGAATTTTCAGAATTAAATTCTTCTGGAGGTCAAGGAGATGAATTATCATACAACAATTTCTCAACAAGATGAATTTCTTCCTCTGGATCAAAGTCGGCTTCATCAATTTCTATAGAAATCAAATCGATATGAGCGAGTTCACCTGAGAACTCCTCGAGAAGAGAATCAAACTTAGGAGAAGAAATTATCAAAGTATCTTGATTAAGCAAAGATTCTATAAGATCAAACTCTGCATTCAAGTGATGCGGATCTATCTTAGTAGAAATGATTTCTTCATCAAAAAGAGGGTTCGAATAAATTTTGAAATTTTCCTTAGGAACGTCCTTATCAGAAAATGACTCATCATCGCTAGAGGTAGAATCATCGTTAGAATCAAAGAGAGGATAAGAAAAAGTCATAAAATTATCACAAACGAGCATATCACACTCACTTTCAATATCGGAAAAATCCCTGGACTCACTTGGGGTTAGGTTAAGGTCCTTAACACTAGACTCATTTTCTTCGTCAGATTCCATTTCCAAAATAGTGTCAAGATGCTCATCCTCCATTATGAAAGTCCGTAATCGGTGAGTTGGGTGTGATTGCAGTAAGGGAACTCTTATAAATTTCACTCATAGGGATAGAAAACTCCTCGTCATCATCATCATCATCATCGTTGTAGCAAAAAGAATTGAAATGTTGCGAAGGATAAGTACTAAGATTAGCCACCTGCTCTAGTTGCTGAAGCTTTTTCTTTTTATTAATTTCAATACTCATTCCATTGAAATTTTCCTTAAGCTCATTAATCTTAATCTCAATATCAATCTTCTCATTATGATAATCCTTAATATTAGTTAAACTTTTCATTTCATCTAAATACTGATGCTTCAGATCCTCCATATCTTGGATACTCATTTCTTGAGGAGGTTGATGAATGACGGGAAACTGCGGGGGTTGGAATTGGTCAAAACCGAAAGAAATAGAATTATAACAAAGATTAGGTTCGTAGAAATTCTGGTTCATCGGTTGACACTGAAAATTCTCATGAGGACCCCCGCAGTTTTCACAACAAGGAAATTGTTGTGGAAAACTTTGTGAAGTTTGTGGAAAATTATTATCAAAGTTTTTATTGAAACATAGATCCTGATCATAGACAAACTGAACTTGAGGTGGACAATCGTAACCATAATGAGCATCGTTCCCACATGACTCACAAGTACACCGTTGACAAAATAAATCGTCTAACGGATCTCCACACCCGTAACAATAACGTTGGTCGATTTGTGGAGGACTTTGTGAAAAAATTTCACTGGGGTCCTGATTATAGACAAATGGTTCTTGAGGTGTATAACCAAAGTTAGGGTTGTCATTGAATGACTCAGCAGAGTGAGTTTGGGGTTGTTGAAGTCTTTTGTAAAAATCTTTGAAATGAGTTGTGTTTGGACAATTATCGAATAATTTTCCATCTTCACCACAACATAAAGAACAGACTTCATCCATAAACTTTCTTCTACATTGATCACAAGTACATTATCGACAATGTAGACCACCAAACGGGGCTTCACATTTAAAACAACATCGTGGGGTGAATGACGACATAAGAATTAAACAAATTGAGATAAAGAAGAATATTTTTAAATTTTTTATGTATTTTAAACAAGAGAAATTATTTTTGGGACCGATAAATCAAAGGTGCACGGTAGCTCATTAGAAAACGCACAAAGAAGCGAAGGAGCGGGTAAGCGCGAAGCGTTTTAAAAACCTTCTCCTTTCGGGTCGAAGTTCGTAGGATCGACCCTCCTTATACCTCTCTTATAGTTTGTAATCTAAAGGTGATCCGATTTCACAAGTGACACAACGGTTGTTTTTGCTGTTTTTCAATTTTTTTGAAATTTTTTATTTCTTGATAATAGAAGAAAATATTCACAAATGAAAGTGTTACCCATAAGATTCACATAACAAGAGACATGATCCGGAGGTCGGGGAGGATTAAACAAATGTTTAGCCATATTATTTAGTGAGAGAAATGAAAGATGTGTGTGTTATAGAGAGAAACACACACCTTATTACAAGTAAAATGAATCCTCACCCCTCCATGGAAGTATGGAGGGGATATATATAGGTCTTGACTCTCTAAACTATCATAACTATAACATTGTTAGGTCCTGTGAGTCTTACTATTTATACTAATGTTAATTCCGATATAGCCGACATATTTTAAGGCTAACAATCTTCCCCCAATATGTGGGCATACGGAATTACTTACAATGTTCCTATCAAGTACAAATACAACAAAATAAAATGACATCCAAGGCGCTTCCAATGCTGAAGATGACGTCTTTGTCTTCTAGTCTTGATACTTGTACTCCAGCTTGGATCTTCTTTGTCTTGACTTGTTCTGGAACCATTGTAGTATGCATGAGTTGGATTAACTTCCCCCCAAATCATGCAGCATGTCTTAAAAAGCTTTCTTCATAGACTCCTTTTTGGCGAAGTTTCTGAATCAGCTTCCCCCCAAACCAACATCCGTATCTTGAGCAGATTCTAAGACTTTGATGTAGCTTGAATGATCTTCTAACATTGACATTTAAAGTGCACAGCAGAATTTTGTAGAAGAAACAGTCAACCATACCAACTAATACTGCTTCTATACTGTATCATGACATTCGGTCTTGGTGAATATCCGTTTGGGGGAACATGCAAGAGATCAGCAACAATTCTTCTCACGCATGCAGAATACTTCACAAACCATACTAAGTGAAGTAGTATAAACTACTTCCCCCTGGAAGTTGACCTGATAACATCAAAGTATCAAAGTACACGTATTCCCCCATGATGGTTTCGAACTCTCGGAAGCATCATTGACGTGTACGCCCATATACACGAGAAGTTCTTGTCATAAGCAACAATCTTGAAAAGTTATGAAAGACATTGAAGAACTTTGAAAGATTTTGCTGAGACTATGAAGTATCATTGACGTTCAGTATCTTCAAATATCCCGTGAGAGTTGCTGATCACATCTCAACCTTATACTCTCTGGCTAACTTACCAACCTCGTATTCTGTCGGCTATTGCTGTGACCACTTGGTGAAGTAAACCCGATATACCAAACTTGAAAATGAAGTAACATTCCCCAAATTTGTTACTTAAGCTTGCACTGTTGTAGATTGAAGAACGGTGCAGAGGAAAGCCTCTAAGTACCATATACCCAACATCAAAAGTATAATTAGTACATCACCTCTTGAAAATTATCCACATCGGCTTCTGCGTGTGACACTGAGTACTACAATGTAACTCCTTTAAGTGATAGTTATCCAGGTCTTCACCCAACCGCCCCTTGACTTCTGGTAACTAGATAATTCAAGTCTCAATCATAACTGTATACGTTCAAGCAAGTCATCAAACGATAGATTGGGTTTGAAGAAAAAGGGTAGAAAATAGAAGGAAGTCTCGATGATGAAATAAGTAGACGCCTCCGTGAAACCCACTTCAAACTCAAATAAGGGATACCAAATAAACTCCGTTATTACTTGACATTAAAGTCTGAATCCTTAGCCGTTTGACGTTTAAGTGAATCTTATTCGGATCGTTTTTAGTGTTATGTATCATGTTTTTTGTGTTGTTGTTCAAGAATGTCGTTAAACTAGGTAAATGTTGTGTTTGAATTGATGTTAACGAATCAACATTGTCTAGTCAACTTGACGTTAAAGAATTTTTGTACCCGGCTTAATCCAAAAATCATTTAGCCAAAATAAATGAAATTTTCAGAATTACTAAAACAAATCAGCCCAAAAACTCATCATCACACTCGGCCCATCCAATATAAAATCTCGGCCCACTTTGCCATATATCCGAATATCCAGCCCTTATTCAAAAAATATTACCCAGCCCACCACATTTGGGGATATATACAAATCCACCTCCTTATAATTAGGTATCACTTATCCCTAATTATAATCACAACCGCCTCTCTCTATTTCATCTTCAAACGTAGCAACAACAAAATTTAAACAAATCTCATACAATCAAATAGATATACTTTAAATCTTTATATCACCAAACAAAAACTCAACGAGTTCCACATCCATTTCATCTGATCAAACGAGATATACAACCATCGTACCTAACCAATTAACACAAACCATTTGAATCTTGTTCAGTTAATGTGACCCACGAAGAACAAAAAGATATTGGCTTTAAGATCCTTAACATGGGTCTCAGGTAGGTTTGATTTTGATTGAACTTGTGTATTCAAACGAAACTGAGAATTAGTTATAACAGATTTTGTTATAAACTTTTCTTTAAATTCGAATATTAAAGAGATGTAATCTCACAGATCAATGATGAATCTCCTTTTGTGTTCTTGATCTTTTGAGGTCATGAATTAAGTGTTGTACAACACGAAAAGGTAGAAAGCTGAGATCTTTTGATTATTTAGTTTCGAGTCGTGATGATGATGGATATGATTAGTTATGGGGATGGATTTATTGTATTGAATGGATAGGATTAGTCTAGAGTTGGATTTGTGGTGAGAAGGTTGTGACGATGGGTATGTAGGTTAGATTGTGGATATGGATTTGGTGTGGATTGTTGATGATGTTGATTATTGTTGATTTTGTCTTCGAGTCTGGTTTTTTTTTTCATTTCTGTTGTTGGTTTGTTGTTTGATTGTTGATGAGTTTGACTGGGTCAACTCGGTATATACCGAGTTAACTCGGTTTGCGTTGTGGTTTAGCAAAACGCAACATCCTCAAGGCAAAACGCAACCTGTGGGAGGGCAAAACGCAAGCTTTAAAAAAAAAATTGGCAGCATAGCGTTTTGTTTTTCTATATAAATGGGTCTTCAATCTTGGCAAAACGCAACCACCAAAACGCAATCAAATCTTGATAACCAAAACGCAATCTGTTGAGGCAAAACGCAGTCTCTTAAGAACCAAAACGCAATGTCATTAGAGCCAAAACGCAATCTATACTATTGTCCTTTTTTGTACTTTTCTTAAAAAAACACATATGGTTTAGTCTTTGTGGTCAAAACGTAGTGAAGAAACCAAAACTGCTACTTGACTTTTAAGAATAAAAAGCTTGGCAGATTTATGATAACCAGATATGGGAGACACATCAACAACATATAACAATTTTGTGACTTTTTCTAAAAAAAACCACGATTGACAGTAACCGGAACAGTACCATGAACAGTAAATGAACAGTAACCGGAACATGAACAATAAACAATGATACGATACACCCCTGCAGCTCTGATGCCAATTGTTACCCATAAAGATTCACATAACAAGAGGCATGATCCGGAGGTCGGGGAGGATTGAACAAATGTTTAGCCATATTATTTAGTGAGAGAAAGGGAATATGTGTGTTTTCTAGAGAGAGATACACATACCTTATTTCAAGTGAAATGAATCCTCACCCCTCCATGGAAGTATGGAGGGGATATATATAGCCCTGGACACGATCTACTTACTACACTTGACATTTCTAGTCCCTGCGTGTCCGGCTAATATAAACTAATGTAATTCCGTATTAGCCGACATATTTTAAGGCTAACAATCTTCCCCCAATATGTGGGCATACGGAATTACTTACAATGTTCCTATCAAGTACAAATACAACAAAATAAAGTGACATCCAAGGCGCTTCCAATGCTGAAGATGACGTCTTTGTCTTCTAGTCTTGATACTTGTACTCCAGCTTAGATCTTCTTTGTCTTGACTTGTTCTGGAACCATTGTAGTATGCATGAGTTGGATTAACTTCCCCCCAAATCATGCAGCATGTCTTAAAAAGCTTTCTTCATAGACTCCTTTTTGGCGAAGTTTCTGAATCAGCTTCCCCCCAAACCAACATCCGTATCTTGAGCAGATTCTGAAACGTTGATGTAGCTTGAACGATCTTCTAACATTGACATTTAAAGTGCACAGCGGAATTTAGTAGAAGAAACAGTCAACCACACCATCTAATACTGCTTCTATACTGTATCATGACATTTGGTCTTGATGATTATCCGTTTAGGGGTACATGCGAGAAATCAACAACAATTCTTCTCACGCATGCAGAATACATCACAAACCATACTAAGTGAAGTAGTATAAACTACTTCCCCCTGGAAGTTGACCTCATTACATCTACATCAAATTACACATTTTCCCCCATGATGGTTTCGAACTCTCGGAAGCATCATTGACGTGGACGACCATATGCACAAGAAGACTATGAGGTATCATTGACGTTCAGTAGCTTTAAATATCCCGTGAGAATTGCTGATCACATCTTAACCTTATACTCTCTGGCTAACTTACCAACCTCGTATTCTATCGGCTATTGCTGTGACCATTTGGTGAAGTAAACCCGATATACCAAACTTGAAACTAAAGTAAAATCCCCTAAATTTGTTACTTAAGCTTGCACTGTTGTTGATTGAAGAACGGTGCAGAAGCAAAGCTCTAAGTACCCTATACCCAACATCAAAAGTATAAGAAGTACAACACCTCTTGAAATTATCCACATCTGCATCTGCATGTGTGTAGGATCCCAATAATACTTCACTTCATACAATCGATCACGAATCGGAACTAGAAAGGAGAAAGAAAGATTGAGTTGTTTAGAGAGAGAAAGAGGAGAGAGAATTGAGAGAGAAGAAATGAGAAAGATATATTAGAAAAATTGAACAACTTAACAACTAGCTTTTTCTAAATAAGAAAAACTAGATAATCCAAGTCTTAATAATCACAATAAACGTATCAAGCAAGTCATCAAATGATAGATTGGGTTTAAGAAAAGGGGTAGAAAGTAGAAGGAAGTCTCGATGATGAAATAAGTAGACGCCTTCGTGAAACCCACTTCAAACTCAAATAAGGGATACCAAATAAACTTCATGATCACTTGACATTAAGATCCGAATTCCATAGCCGTTTTGACGTTTAAGTGAATCTTATTCAGATCGTTTTTAGTGTTATGTATCGTTTTTTGTTGTATGATGTTAGTAATTAACATTCACGGGATTTTACAATTTCTATGATTTAAACCGTAAAAAAAATCGACTTTTACGGGATTTTACTAAATCAAGAAGAAAACCGTGAATGATTTGATTCGGAATCAGCGGCGAAAAATTCCAAAAAAAAACTGAAAAGTTCAAATAATTCTAGAAAACGATGTTTTGGACCTCGAAAAAATCCTACCGCAAAGGGTGGTTACAGCATGATCCGTCTCGTTTTTCTCTTCGATTTGAGAGGTCACGGGCCTAAAACGGACTTACGGATCAAAAGTTATGGCTGTTTTACTGAAACCGTTTCTTCACACAAGATTGCTAGAAAAAAAATTTCGTTCGGTCCAAAAAAATATGCTCGTTCGGTTCTACTAGTTCGGTTCCACTCGTTCGATCCCGCTCGTTCGATACCGCGTCGTTCGATCCGCAATGTAGATTTGGATAGTCCTCAAGAGGTGGTAGTACTATTGTGGCTCTTAGGTGAGTGTATAGGGTAATAGATGCTTTCTCTGCACCGATCTTCAAACAACAACTAGTGCAAGCTTAAGTACAAATTGTGGGAATTCAACTTCATTTTCAAGTTGGTATATCGGTTTACTTCACACAAGTGTCAACAGCATAGCCGACAGAATACGAGGTTGGTTTACCATTGCATAGTTTTGTATGTGTGTGAATCTTCCACCATCTTTATTTCTCTCTAACAATCTTTCACTTTCCTTAACTCTTTTCTATCTTTTTTGCTTATTGTAGTAGCTTTTGTTTGAAATGGATTAAGTTTAATTGGGATAACATTTGGTATCATTCGCCATGGGTGGGTATAGTGTTTTGTGGTTTCGTTGCTTATTGAGCTTATTGATTCGGCTTATTTTTTATCTTTCTACTTAGTTTCCTTTTTGAAATAGATTTTTTTTTCTCACAAACGTTTTTATTAAAAGTTTTTTTTGTTAATATAAGATTGTTGTTGGAATTAAGGAAACACATTTGTTTTGTGTCTCCTCAAATCAAACAACATCTTTGTGTTGTTTTTTTCACGACTGTTGTTTTTCTTCTTTCTTTCTTTTTCGGTGAAAACATACAAGATCCAGCTCAACCTTGTGATACAACCGATCTAGTGACATCGAACTAGTAGACCATCGAACGAGTAACAATCGAACGAGGGAAAACTTGATCACTCGAACGAGGGAAAACTTAGACCATCGAACTAGTAGACCATCGAACGAGTAACAATCGAACGAGGGAAAACTTGATCACTCGAACGAGGGAAAACTTAGACCATCGAACTAGTGACATCGAACGTGTGACATCGAACGAGTGACATCGAACGAGTACCATCGAACTAGTGAAACCATCGAACTAACCATCGAACTAACATCGGAACTAAATAGGATCGAACAAGTAAGATTGCAAGGATCGAACGAGTGGTTTTTCTATAGGACCGAACGAGTACTCGTTTAAGTTGATATCGATTTTCGTTCGAGTACGGTAATCTACGGGACTTAAGGCATACACCGTTGTGATCGTGTCGTCGTTTCGATCATCGTGGTATATTCACTTCTCACCGACGATAACCGTACAAGTCCCGAGCAAGAAAAAAAAGAAACACGTTATACGTTCATTGTTCAAATTAAGAAGACGTAACTAGGGAACATTGTTTTATGTATTATTTATTCTAATTCTCCACTTTGGCCCCCAACTTCATACATTTTTCATTTTTTACATTAAATTTTACGAAGTTTACTAATAGTCCTTATTTTATGAAGTTCTCATTTTTAACCTTTAATTTTTCTAATTTTTTTCAAATTAGCATTAAATGTTAAAACTTTTTTCTAAGTTAACCTTCATTTGTTACAATATTTTTACTTTTAGTTTTTTTATTTATTTTTCTAATTTTTTTAATCATTTAGTTTAAAAATTGTTTAACCGTTAGTCCTTCAAGCTCATCAATCGTTAACAAAAGCTCAACTTCTTCGACGACAACAACGATTTCAACATCAATTAATTTTTGTTTTACGTTTCCTATCTGATTGTAAAAATCCGCGAAAGATACGATTCTTTTCTCGGTTTTAATCAAAGATTTGTAAAATCCCGTGAACGTTAATTGATTATTTAAAAAAACAATCCACAACAACAATCACTTTACCTACTTAAGATCCGATATCCATTCACAACATCAAAATGTCAAATACCAATACCAATTTGCAAACTCAAACATCAAGTGTTCTTAACAATGACACAGTTTTTTCGTGTTCAACTTCTAAAGTTCAAGAGAAGACACAACTTTCAAGAATTGAAATCATGTAAGTCTTCGAGCAATTCAGTACACAACTAAAGTTTCCTCACAGAAACTTTACAAGATTTTGGTACCATGCCTATCTTCAAGAGAACATTCTCTCAAGACTTGGATTTACTAGAACAACATCTTACCAAAGAAATACTTTCTCAGACTGATTGCAAGACTATTTTGACAAAACTCAGAACAACGTTTGAAAATGCTTTCAATTCAAAATCAAAGGTGCGAATGCAGAATTAAACAAGATAGTTGAATGCTCAATCATTTTACGATGCAATGATCTTACATGGTAAACCCTGGGAAATACATGCTTGAGGTTAATTCTTCGTCAACAACAAACTCCACAATTTGTTGAAACAAAGAAGTTGATGCAAACACAAGAGAGATCAATCAAATCCGAATTCCGCATTGAATGTGATTCATTGAAGGTTGATTTAGTTGTCATATAAAACACGTGTTCTGAAGAAAGAAAGACAGTAATTCATAGAATGCATCCAACAAAATTACTAAATGAATGCAGGTGAATTTAACAAAAGATGTGCATGCATCAAATACAAGATGTTTAAAAGCAAAAGAAAGATGCATGCATATATTCCGATCTCTTCATTCACCACCTTCAAGTCTTTCAAAAGAATCACTTAAAAAGGCACGTCGCAACGACATGGATACAAACGGCATACATTTACACATTGGTCAAGGATGTGAATACTTTCACAATACAATGCTCCTCAACGAAGATCTACTACAAAATGCAACTTGACAAAGAAAATTTCAAGAAGAATGATCCATGACACCTTGGTGGTAAACAACAGTTTACCCAAAATTTCATCGATTCAAAGAATACATTGATAAATGACAGCAAATGACAGACACACGCTTTGTTCAATACACTGGAATCGGGATGTTCACCCTTTCAGAGAAATACACACACCAGCAACTTGGTAATTTTAAGAAGTCCGTTGCTGAAAGAAACCCGTCATAAAGACAGTATGAAAGAAGGGTGAATAAAAGACAGATGCAGACGCAAGAGAGTAAGATTGATACGGGTAAAGCATTGGATGCTGATTTGGTTGACACATAAAGCATTAGGACAGACTCAACAGTGCAAGATGACAGCAGCAGGTCAGGGAATGATACAGATGCTGATGATGCAGATATCAGACCCATTTATGACGAAGAGCCAATGGCTAAGGTACAATTGACCTGCTGAATGCAATATCCTTTGGCTATAGGACAACATCAAACTAACCAACCTAAATCATTGTTGAAGGTAGGGGGGGTTATTAATGACCAGTATCCTGAAAACATGTCAAGTTTTAAAAGTCCATGCTTGATACATCACTTGATAACCAGACCAAATGAATACTCAAAACAATCACCTCGAAGTCCTGAAAATATTTTGCTCAAAGAGACAGTTGCCTAATTTCAAAAAGATTTTTCAAGAATAGAAGCACATTGCATTGCTCTCGAACTTAAATATCAAAATCAATCTTTAAAATCAGGGCAACATGGTCAAATTTTGAATGAAACAAGTAATAAATCCAAGTTTGAAAAGGAAATTGATGTACTTGAAACAATGAACATCAAATAGAACATAGTGTGTCTACATTACTAAGGTAAAATTAGACTTGAAACAAACATTACAGAGATTATATGAATCTATTAAAATCAACGAGATCAAAGACTAACAGAACAGACAACATCTTGCTTTGCAAATAATGCTGAATATAAAAGCTCAGATACAGGAAATATTTTTGCATTGCTGCTTTAAAAAATGAGACTAAGGAAGTTAAAATTAAATAGTGTAGATTACTAAGTTTGACAAAACATCAGTCTTGGGAAACGGGTTTTTACCATCACTAAAACCATCAGTTTGTTAGACAACCGAATGCGTTTAAATCTGAAAGGCCTTAAATGTCAAAACAACAGTTTGCCTCCCAAGTTGATGTGAATAACAATTTGTCAAAACCAATCACTCAACATTATTTGCCTAAGAAAACATAATCCGCCTTTGCAAAAAACTGATCACGTGATGCATCTAGCTCATCAAGGAATAGTTCTAAGACTGCCAGATTAGTTCAAAAGACATGTTTTCATATCACGAATCTAATGACGCTAGAAAAAGTGCACAAGAAAGAGATAGGAACTCAAAAACTATTGTATGCCTTCTCTAGATTTCACCGCATCAGCTGAATTGGGAAGCAAACCAAAACCTAGGAGAAACAATAAACATCAATGGAGTTTGCATGTATCAAAGGTAGTCGCGTTACGATAACGTCTGTCCTAAGCAGATCACTCTTAAGAGTTCTAAGTTTTTATTTCAGATTTCCGAAAAACTTGTTGTTGTTCTACATGTCAAAGTGTGTCTAAATGCAAATCATGATGCATGTAAAACAAAACTCCTTAAGGAAGTAAACTCACTTCTAAGTACCAACCATAAGACAACAAACATAAACCAAACCCGAAGGAGCAAAATAAGGAAATGCCAGAACCAGAAAGACAGACCCCAACATGACATAGGTTTTTTACAATCAAAAAGACTTCCCTGTGCATGAAAAACAATGACACTCATAATCTGTCTAAGGTGAAACCGACGTAAAAATTTATTAGGACTGTTGGTCCCCTTAGATGTTCCAACTGTGAAAGATATTCACTCCTACACAACCAAGGTTGACAGTGAACCCCAAATGGTTCAAATGCAGATATCAACAAACAATAAGAAGTGCGCAAACTCATGAAGTCAGTGCAGGTACTCTAACGAAAGTGCAGATACATCTTCAATCCAAAAATGGAAGAACTCGAGTGTTGGTTCTGAAAAGACTGATATCTCATAAAACCAGGGCTTCAAGGAATTCTAACCTATTGAACAAGAGTAAAGGACGTCTGTTCACAACAGATCATGCCTCAAACCTCAATGTCAAATGACGTATTGAACAAAACGTTTCAACCTCCGCACCACAGTGTCCAACAGAAGTTCATCAGCAAGCTGAGACAGTAACAACGTCAAAATGAGCTGGATTTGATAATCGATCCCTTTGTTGCGATGAATATTTTCAATGGAGAAAATCAAGTTGTTTTAAAGTCTTCCGCATCACTACTACTGATGGCATCAAATAAACACCAACACAACTGATCAACTTCATCCACTTCAACTCATAAGCTACAACTGACACTGCTGATGGAAACTTCGATTTGTAATTATTTTTATTCCTTCTATTATTTTGATTTATAAAAATTTTGAAAAAGCAAAATACAAAAATATAAATCCAAGAAAAAAGTAAAAAAGAAAAAATATAAAACCTATAAAAACCAAATATATAAATCACCAATGAAAAAAAATGTTCTAAAAAACCAAAAATAATCTTCATGACATTCTTCATGGAATCGATAACAATAACGTACCTAGAAAATGTATGATTAACATCGACACTGTCGTGTAAATGAAGTTCCGAGCGAGAGATTTCAAAGCTCTCAAACAGTCAATTCTAATTACAGTGAATGACATATGTACATTTCATTGCAATAACTCGGTCCCGAATGTAATAGGGAAGTGTACGCCTCATGCGCTTACACTAAAATAAAGATAAGTCTCATCAAGTTTTTAAAAATCGTTTGAACACAATTTTTTCAAAAAGAACATTTCAATGTCAAAATTGTCCTACAAAAAATATTGTGTCTTTTTTCCATAAAAAGTGTATTTTGTTAAAATTGAGTGTTCACACTCCTTCCTCGCATAATTTTCAAAGAATTGTCGTACGACGAATGTCATAATAGGTGAATCAATTTCTGAGGGGAGCTTTTTAAAACAAAGCCTTTTTAAATGTGTTTGGAGTAAATCACATAAATGTCAATTTAATGTATCCAAACACATCTGTGAAATAAAAATTTTGGAAACTTATAATGTCAAATATTAATAAACATTGTTCCACTACGGCATCACACTCCGACTTCAACATTTTGGAGGTGTCATATCAATTTTTCACTCCAATGTCAAGTTTTTAATAAATATTGTATCCCACATATACAGTTGAAGGGGAGCAAATCGTAATCTAAATTCAGCAATATCGTGGTATAATTTTTTCTCACCCAAGGAATTTTTTCATGTTCAAATTGAATCAATTGGTATTTCAAATACAATATTTTATTATTTTAAAAATAAGGGAAGAAAATTTTGTAATTAAAATAGAATAGGAAAGAAGGTGATCTTTAAGACTCTAAGTGCAACTCTAACCTTCATGTTCTAAACAATTTCGAATCACTCGAAGCAAAATTGAAAGGGGGAGTATTTTGAAAATACAATGTCAGAAAATGGTTTTTAAGGTTCGATCTCATACCCAACAGCCTATTAATTTCACGACTAATCTGAAGTCTTAAGGGTTAGGTATGGTATAAGACCTTACGATCCAACCAGAACCGGAAGAACTACCCAAGACAACTTCATATTAAAATAACTGTCCTCAGGTATTATTGGAGAAGAATGTTTATAAGGGAAAAATTGCAACTAAGATTGAGCTAACACTGGAAGACAAACACAACAAGGTGTTTAGTAATGATGTTACTGGTAAGCATTGAAGGGTTGAAGAATGAAAAAAGAAATGTTTGATAAAGGGTGAAAATAGAAATAACCTTTCCGACTCCTAACACACTAGGCAGAAACCGTTCAATACATAATCTATCAAAATCACAAAGATGATTGTTGATATTGAAGACGACATCATGGACCCAGTGATGCAATGCACAACCCTTCCCAGCCATTCGGGTTTCTCTCAAAAGAAACTTGTCTCATTTGTCACGGAGATACACAAGTTATCTATTGACATCTCACTCCGAGATTGTTGATATTGAATAGGTGGCAGTCAGCTCCAACCTCCGATTACTAAAACCAAAGTGAATAAATCGAGTCTAGAGCCAGAACGAGATCAAAGATAAATCTCAGTTAGGATACACAATGATCCAAAATACTCCTTGTTGAACACCACAAAGTTCACAAGTTGTAACAAAGAGTCCTACGCATTATCCTTGAGATCTTGCCAGAACATCCGAGTGATACTTAAGTATTCACAGTGAAGATGGAAATCCTGCTTGAGCCAACATCAAACAAGCTCTTGGTAGGTACTACAAGATTATTATATAATCAGCTTGTTGAAAAACTGGATATCGATTTTGGTCAGTACATGAATTGACGACTAAATCAGAAAGATAGTAACAATCCGTGTTGTACTGCTTTGAGACGTACCCAGTAAAGAGAACTAGCAAGCATAGTGAATCTAATACATCTGTGTTAGAAGATCCTACGCTTTGAGCTGGAAACCCTGTCAAGGAGATTCTTTGAATCTACCTGATCACAGGTATAGTATTTATACTATAAAACGGGAAACCGGAGGTTAATGCAACCAAACTCAAGATGAATGACAAAGCCATATTCATCTTTTATTGCTAACTGTCTTATTTCAGGTTTAGACGACGGTGTTGCAGCCTCATTCCAGGAAGTCAAATTCCATAAACACATGCCTCATACTCAATGCTTCAAAGTCAATCGTTCAAACATCAAGAAGTTGATTCTATCTCCCCCACTATCAAAGAGCCTCAAAGGCAAATTAAAGTAACATCAATTGGGAAGATTGGTATGAATTTATAATGCCAAAAATGTCAAACAAAAGTTAACAAGAGTAGAGCATGTTGGTCAAGAGCACAAGTTGATCAAGAAAGTCAAATCAAGATGATTCAAGTCAAGGAGATGATGCAAGATAACGATCTCAAGAATTTAAAGTCAAAAGATAAAGGCTCAAGATCAAGATCACAAAGCATGAATGAACAAAGCCCTACAAACAAGACAAGGAACCAAAACAAGGCAAAACATAAACGTCAAAAAGTCAGAATATCTTCAACACATCGTATACGGAGGAGTATGAAGAAAGAGACACAACATGTGGGAGATTTGGTTAACCTTAAAATCTGTCGCTAATACGAATTACATTAGTATTTATAATTAGCACGACCACTCATGAGACTAGAATTGTCGAAGTTAGTAAGTAGATCGTGTCCTGGGCTATATATATCCCCTCCATACATCCATTTGTAGGGGTGCGGAATCCATAATTTTGTAATAAGGAGTGTGTGTTTTCTCTCTCTAGAACACACACATCTTCCCTTTTCTCTCACTAATAATATGGCTTTCTATTTGTTCAATCCTCCCCGACCTCCGGATCATTCTTGTTAGCTTGTGAATCTTTATGGATAACATAGTATAAATATATATATATCTATATATATATAAATATATATAGATATATATATATATAAGATATATCACATCATTTTAGGTATATATATACACTAGTCAGTTTGTGTGCCATGAGCTTAGGCCAGACAAGGAACATGACCAATTAGACCAAGACCAAATCACACCAAACAGACCAAACAAGACGATAACGCAATAATACACTGTTACTATGATAATTGCATTCGTTGCAATTATTACAAATAACGGGTATATATACTAATGTGACCCTAGAATCATAACAATACGATTTTCATATAATTTTGTTTGTACAATTATTACACATGACCCCTGTATTCAAACGTTTATTCAAACCAATGAATTTCACTCAACCCAATAGTGATGACTCTTTAGCATATTAATCTCATTAATTAAGCAATAACGGCACGGAGTCGCATGGACCTTAAATGTGCTAAAACTTGTTATCATACACATTAGTAAGTTATCTAGATTTTGGGACTGCCGTTGTAAAACTCTGATTTTAACTGAATAGATAACGTATCTTTGAACAACGTCTCTTTGGGCCGTTTTCTATGATATGAATGTGTTAGCCTCATGATTTTATACCCCAGAGTAAGGCTCCGCTGACTATAGTTGAAAAAAAGGGGGGTGTTTACAGATTGGAATCATGCCATGGTTATAGAAACGAAGTACAAAACCTTAACTATAACCATATTTCTTTTCATCCAACAAAGTCCTCCGTTCCACACAAACCTTAAACAAGAATGAAAAGATACAATATCTAAAAAAACTATTATCATAAATAACTTATGTATTTACAAATTGGGTTGTTAATAGAACAATGTCTTCTCCAACCACTCTACTTCCCGATCTTGTAGGATGCTTATTCCAGTTATGACATATTCTTAATTTATACTTACGTACCTCATCGTATATTATATTCCAGCTTCAACAGGAAGCAGTTTCTTATAACTCTTCGAAACTCTAAAGATAATATGAATCCACCAGATATTTAACTCACCTTTCTACATGTATACCTTGTTTGAAGGACGTACAAGCATTTTATGCTAAGAAATTACCTATTTCACCACCAGATCCTATTACTTCACTAGCTATTTTGACTCCATCTCCGGTATTACCACCATCACTACTATTTGATCCCCGATATTTCTTTGTTCCTGAAGAACTAGTACCACCTAAGAAGTAAATCCATTCGCCGTCTTCTTCCTTAACTATGTTAATCTAATTCCTCTCGGATCAAACATTATTAATTGTTGATCACCATCCTTCTCAGTTTATACTCCTACCCCACCTCAGGTATTTAAAATAGGAAAATGTTCAGATAAGATGTATCTGAAACATCATGAGAAACAAGTCGAAGATATTTTGAATTACTTAGATGAACTCTCTCTTCACCGCATTGAGAAAAAATGGAAGAAGGACGTATTAATGGTAACAAACTAAAGACCAAACTTAAGAGAATCCGTACTCAGATTATCAAACTTCAAAAGAAGCGGTTAGGGCAAAAGGATAAGATTGCCTTTGCTCACTACAAAATTTCCGATCTTGAACAAATCATTGAGAAAATCCAAGCTCGTCACCAAACGGATCAGGAAGATCTTTAGGATGTCACCTACCAGCTCAGAATCAACAAACTCTTAGAATAGTTATAGCTTTATCCTAGCCACGGATTGTGTGAATAAATTAAAATGCTTGTCAAATCTTGACTAAAAAAAGGCCAGTTATTTAATAAAGGCAATCCGTTTTTATTACCTTATTGGTTTCCAACTTATTTTCCTTCATCATCAACTCTATCATTTGCAATCATTATCTCCGTCTTCATTAATCATACTTCTAAGTGCATAAAATTCAAAGAAATAAGCATTACTCTTTAAGCAATCGTAAACATCACATTTTTCTATTACCTTTCAAAACTGGTCATCTCTTCTTACAAATGTTCTCTTATGTTAATAGAAAGCCTCCCAAAGAACATTCAACATCTTCAACACCAACAATACTCGGGGAATGCTGATCCGTCAACTGATTGCAGGTATTACTGCCATCCTGGAATGCACAAGCTGCTGCCAATACTAAATCTCGACCATCCCAACAGTAACACCAACTTACTGGAACACCTGAAGCAAAAAAGGAACTATAAATAAGATCGTATAGCGTCACCTATCTACTTTCAATGGAACGAAAGCGTTATCCTCATTCGCTGGTTTGAGCGGACTGAATCAGTATTTTCTCGTAGCCACTGTGCCAAAGAAAACAAAGTGACATATGCTACCGGTACTTTAATCGATGATGCCCTATCCTAGTGGAATTCATATGCTCAACCTATTGGAATAGATCAAGCCAATCAAATCACTTAGACCGAATTGAAAAGACTCTTAACCAATAAGTATTGCTCTCGAACTGAAGACAAGAAAATGGAAGACGAATTTTACAACTTGGGCGTGAAAGGAAATGATCTTAAGAGTTACATTAGGAGATTCCATGAATTAGCCGTCATATGCCCAAACATGGTACCAAACACCGAGAAACTTATGGAAGTCTGTAACATTTCTCAAATTCAGGTCATTTTATGACTCCTATTACTAGTCACTATTTATTTTAGTCCGATACGCGTTTACTTTTAATACT
>BQNB010121861.1:0-20385 GCA_026074375.1 Tanacetum coccineum
CTTTGTAACTTCGTCTTATATGCAATCAAAGGTATTTTGAAACAAAATAAGTGTAGGGGAAATATCCAGTTTTTAGAACCAAATTCAAACATTTAAAATAAATTGTTTAGATTAATCCGCGTCAGTTTCGAGTCATATGATTGAATTGTTAAATCTCAGGTTGTTATGCAACATTTTGTATAGGAAAATAACTTATAAGAATGAGTGCAGAAAATTTTTCATCAAAAACGAAAAGTGAGTTTTCACAGAGTGTGGAGACGGCATCACGATTTACACGCGACGTCGTCACCACAATACTTGTGACGGGGTCAGGACATTCCTGGCGGCGTCAAATTCCCAGTTACAGGAAAACTCAAAATTTTTAAGTATTTTGAAAGTATAACTTGTACAACACTTAGAAAGTTTAAACTCTTTTATAAACCTGCAAAACCATGAGTTTAACAATTCTCTCATCCTACCTTTACTATTTTAATAGAGTCGAAACCCTAAACTCTTATTGTATGTATATCTATCCCATGGATTTTATGCTTGGTGTAGTTGTTTTTGTCTTTGATTACAGGTTATATCTGATGAGAAGAAGCTTGGAAAATCCTAGGATGTTTTCATTAGATGATTCTTGGAGGACGATTTAACCAATTATCGCATGTTTCTTCTCCATTATTAAGCAAACTATGGGAGTACTAGTTTCTTTTACTTGTTTTCTTTTCCCTTTATTCATTTTTATAGGTACTTCTATAGAATATTGGGGACAATGTTCAACTTAAGTGTAAGGGGAAATAAGCCTTAAAAACTATTTCTTCATTTGCCATTTGCTTGTTCATTAAAATGATGGGTAATATATCGAAACATGGCATAAAAAGGTGATTTTAACCAAAATTAAAATTTTTTTATGACACATACCGACGAAAACCGAGTATTAATAGCGTCTCATGGATAGAAATTTATATGACTAGCACAAAAACCCTCATAATTCCACCCCAAAAATGTGAGGTTCGCCTTTAGATCTATAGGAATTCAGGTATCCATTATTGATACCCAAGATAGTTTATACCTTTAGCTTTCTCGAGTTAAGGAGTGAGTAGTCATATGTGTCTATTCCGTCGTTACGGATGTGTACGTGTGGTCTTTGTCGCCTTTTCTGGAGCATTGAGATCGGTATTAAATTATATGAGTGTTACCGTTCGTATCATAAATTCTAGTACTGTTTCTGTGATGGCATCCGAGACGCTATAGTGGAGTAATTAAGAATTTTCTAGATAAGAGGCACTAGGATTAACCCATGTTTTAAACCTGTAACTGTTATTATGGTCACATCGATCATATAACTATCCCACACCCTTGCCATGCAGTCATCTTTAGTGCAGGATACCCCTAGTAGACAACATTCGTTGAGCCTACTCATTTTCTGGTTCTTGTAACTTTTCATGGTTTATGCCGGACTATTAATGAAAAGCATTGTCACCCTTAAACAAATTGTTACACCCAAATCGCCTTAGACTGCCTTGTATGTACTCATTTTTAGTACATTATTGTTTTAACCCAAGTTAATTATTGAGTACACGGTTGATAAGTCCTTATCCTTGTAAATATTGTTTTGGGACGATTGGGATTCATGGTAGTATTTATTTTCGCGGAAGAATTGGAAGAAAGTTAAGTTATTACTCCCATGTGTTTGTCAAATGATTCTCCATGTTATTTTGTTCCACCTCAATACGGGTCATTTAGTTAGATTGTAAAATATCGAGATGTTAAAAAGCTCAAGTGTAGGGGTTCGAGTTATAAACCCTAAGTTATGATGTATTATGTTATTCAAAAAAGGAGAGAAAAGAAAAAGAAAGAGATTGATGTAGAGTTGTGTAGAGTTTGTATATCTTTGTCCGAGTCTTGACTTAGCAACCAAACCAACGTGTGTTTGTGTAAATATTTAGCTAACCCGTCCACTCCAAATTCACCCAAAGCCACCCAAATGTATCACATCCGTTTTCGTTTCCATTATATGTTATCTTACACCTACACCCACAACCCTTTAAAAGACCTCTTTGATAGTAATGTATAATGCTTGCGCCTAGCGGTGGAGGTTTGATCCTTTACCAAGCCTATGGTAATTTATATGCTATGATAGGTAATGAGTGTTGATTTTCTGTTTCCCCGTTATGTTATAATTTATTATACACCTAAGATAAAGAGAGAATTCCAAACACTTATGTGAGGTGCTAGTATGTACTTTTCGTGCTTTTAATTACAAGGTCTAGAAGGTTGTGTTGTAAAATAATTTTAAAGAGTAAGTTAAATGACCCTCATATTGTTATTGTCTAGGTAGAAAAGCCCATTTGCTTGAGGACAAGCAAATCCCAAGTGTAGGGGTATTTGATGAGGTGTCATTTTATACACTATTTCGGGGTCATTTAACCCCCTAAATCATGCAAATGTGCCCAGATTATGTGCTTAATCGTTTGTTTTTAGGTTTTTAGCACTTGGATGGCATTTGAAGGAAATACACGTAACTTGGGCTCATTTGGAGAAGAAACGGACGAGATTACAGACCTACACCAAATCTATGAAGAAATATTGTTCTCAGAGCGTGGACACGGCGTCGCAGGCATAAAGCGACGCCGTCGTGATCCATCTAGTGACGGAGTCAGAGATTTAGTGACGGTGTCAGGACGTGGCCGACTTAATGAGGATCTAGAATCATCCACATAGCGACGGCGTTAGGATTACAACGTGACGCCGTCACAGCGATATCTCTATATATACTAAATCTATTTTAGGGTTTAAAGTGTGTAACTTTGTATAACTTTTGGGAGACGAACCCTAGCTCTTGTAGCAGCTTCAAAGGTTGTTTTTAGGGCCTCAAAACCCTATTGTACTACTTTGAATCCATGTTTTAATTCAAGTAAGGTTATTTATCATTAATCATTCAATATGTCTATGTGTTGCATGATAGATTTATCTCTTTGCTTTCTTTATAACATGTGAGGTTAAACCATCCTTTGTATTTGCTTATGATTGCATGAAAGTCGGATTGTAGATCCTTTTACCGTTTCTTCTTGATTGATGATTATGCGTGTTAGGTTCTAGAAAACTAACTTTTGTCTGTATCGCTGTAGACACATCTAGGGAAACGCGAGTGCGTAGAAAGGATACCATTGGGTAACAGTCTTCATACTACCTTACCCTTTTATATGGTTGATCCCTCTTAAGGTATTTCACATGCATTTAATATACTCTTAGGGGCCTTGTGATAGTCTTCATACTACCTTACTTGTGCATTGCCCTAACGGAATATTAAATAGACGGCGGGTTCGTGTAATCCGTTCATGACCTAGGATATACTTACACATATCATCACAAGTGTGACAAGGCAACAAGATTAGGAGAAGCAATCTGATGAGTGGTGCATGATTAAGTAAATACATTTAAATTATCATAAAGTTATCACCATTAAATTAGACATTAGTTTAATTAGTAGTTAAACAAACCAACCTCTCAAACCATAGATTTACCTACTTTCATAAAATATAAAAATACAAAAAGAATCTTCTCTCAACCCCTAGAATTCTGTTAGACCGTGATCAAGTCTTCCCAACCTATTCCCATAGAGAACAATAACAACCCTCGATTCTTGCCTATACTACTACTACAATGGTTATGTACTCTGCCTAGGGAGTTGTAAAAATTCTTGTAGAAGTCCCTTACGACAACCATATCATTTTTCTCAATTGAACACAAGATCATCAAGAATCCCCAAAATTGATTTTTGTGATTAAGAGATGATTTAGAAAAGAAGTAAGGAAGGATATATTAATGTCATATATTATGACCATAATATGTGTGTCCTATTCTTGGTATGATTATATTATCCTTATCATAATTTGGTGTAGATAAGTTGTAGGTCTTATCTTTGGCTCAAGCCTTTTCCTTGTAACCTATATATACTGTATGTTTTTGTGAAAATAATCAAGGAAAACCAATTACCCTTCAATATGGTATCACAGCCAGTATCGATCCACTCTTAAAATCTCCCATCTTAGTCATCCCCTCCCCTATTCTTTCTCTACCTCACAGTCATTAATTTTTTTTTCACCAAATAAAAATAATTTATTTTCTCATCATCTGTCACTATATTCATCGGCAAGTTCTGTCATCGTCGGGTATGTTCATCGAAAAAAAAGATTGTTTTATGGCTTTGACCTATTCCACTACGCCCAATATGTGCACGACTAATGTTGCTCTAAGTATACAACTCAAACAGCTTTACAAATTGTGCATCACGGTACAAGGTATAATCGGATCCGCACTCCGGCTTTTTATGCCCAGTCCCTGATATACTACCTCTACAAAGTGCGTTTAGTACATTTTGCCGCACAGGAACTCGACTTGGGCACATGGATGTAGGTGCCTCTTGCTCATTGTATTTAATGCAAGTATTTAAGTACCATTTTTGTTAAACGATATATTTCCATTGTGCAGTTCGGTAGATGCAAGTCTATTCTAGTCACAACACCGGCCATTGCATTGTTCCTTCCCATCATAACCTCTTCATCTTCATATTGTTCTTATAACCCACCTTTATAATTAAAAATCTCATTTATGTTGTCAGGCTTCACTATGGATAATCAATTGTACATTGAATTTGGACGTCTTTGGTTATTCTATGAAGGATTATTTGAATGTCATTTACTCCTGTCGATGTGTCTAGTTCCAGGCTCGAGTATCTCTATACAGTTACCAAGCCGTCAACTCTTCCTATTCGCTTTTCTCTCGACATTGATTTACGTGGCATCAACGCATCGGACATTCTGGGGGATCAAGTGCTCACGTATCGCTTGTCTCTAGTCGTTTATTTCATGTAATTAAGAGAAAGTCTTCAGCAAATTTGTCACGCTTGACCATTTGGAACATGTTGAAGCTTCCCACTTTTATTAGTTCTCAATTTCCATTGTTAAACTTTGTTTCGATTTTATACATTCTGTTGTTTTTTTTTTTTTTATGTTTATGGACATCACCATTGTTAGCTCTAGTGGTTTCAAATTTTAGGTTTATTTCTTGAATCATTTATCTCATTTTTTAATGGATTTTCCTCTTCGTTCTATATCTGACATGTTTGATTATTTTTGAATTTCGCACTTATGTTAAAATAAATGTGATAATGTGAATTAAAGCTTCCATGTGATCATGGCGGTGAGTTCGATAATAACGACTTCGCACTTTTTGCTAATAATGCATCCTATTTAGATTCTTCTTGCACTCAAAAACCTCCCAACAAAATGGCAAGCGGAGCGAATGTAGAACAATTTTAATACATCTTCGTACTCTTCTTCTTTCAAGCACAACCTCCCCTACCTTGGGTCGAAGCTATCCATATGGCTAACTTTCTCCTAACCTTTTACCTCTCTTCCGCAATTCCATATATCGATATACATTTCACAAGCCTTTTCCATACAAACCACCGATTCTACTCCCTACCTTCGAATCTTTGGATTCGTCTATGTACCCTCATCTCTACTCATACCTATAAACTTTCCCCACGTGCCACACTCACCATGTTTCATTTTTTTGGCTATCCGCTATCTCTCGTGATTTTCGTTGCCTTAACCTCGTGACAATACAAATAATTATTTCTCTCCCGTCATGTTACCTTTGACGAAACATAATTCCCTTCAAAAGATATGACACCGTCACTCGCCTCCTTCTTACACTCCGTCAACGATACTCAAATAATTACCACCCTCTCACTTGCTCTTGCATGCTCTCAAACGCTTTCCTAATTTACTTACACACATACATCCCATACCGAAACGAGCATGCTCCTCAATGCTACTACACAAATTACCGATACCAAATCAAAGTCTTATCACACCGACCCAAATTCACCAGGCACCAACCTTTTCCCACCAACACAGCCCTCTTCGTTACGAACCAACTTACACCCTAAACCCTAAACAGTCCGATGCCAACAACCTTATTCGTTCTACACACAAATACCACATAACCAACATACCGGCTAGTTAATGAACCACCCGCACTCATCCCATGATCACTCGGTCGCAATCAGGCATTGTCAAACCTATCGACCGCTTTCTTTACATACTTTCTCTATTTCTCCTATCCCTAAAAATCCGTCTCACGCCTTAAAGGACCCAAACTGCGTAATGCTTTGTACGTATGAGTTATAATGTACTGTTGGTTAATATGGCACTTGGATAACTTATACAAGGCCCATAGGTGTTATTATGGTTCTGCAATCCATGTGGTTGTGTAAAACATATGTTTCATGTGTACGGGACTTTGAGCAGCTATTAGGCTGTTTAGTGCTAACCGTAGTAGTCATCAACTAGGTTGTGATTTTGAGGAGACCTTTTTGTACGGTCGTTCTAACCTGGCCAACCTTGCCACGTCCTGAGCCTTGCTCGTGTCTCGTCAGTGGCCCATACACCAACTTGATGTTAAGAATGCTTTTCTTAACGGTGACTTATCTGAGACTGTGTACATGCATCAGCCTCCTGGTTTTGTTGACAATCGGTATCCTCATCATGTTTGTCTTTTACAGAGATCTTTATATGGACTGAAACAAGCACCCCGGGCTTGGTTTCAGCGGTTTGCAGGTTATGCCACACGAGCTGGATTTTATCATAGTCGATGCGATTCCTCATTGTTTATCTATAGACAGGGTTCTCAGGTTGCTTACTTACTTATTTATGTGGATGACATCATCCTCACAGCTTCTTGTCCAGCCTTACTTCAGCAGATTATAGGTTCTCTAAATAATGAGTTTGACATGACTGATCTTGGGGCGCTTAATTACTTTCTTGGTATTTCTGCTGATCGTACTCCTACAGGTTTGTTTTTGTCACAGAAGAAGTATGCTCTACAGCTCCTTGAGCGTGCTCACATGGTTACTTGTAACCCTTCTCGGACACCCGTTGATACAGAGTCTAAACTTGGTCCGGAAGGTGCTCCTGTTCAGGATCCTACTTTATATCGCAGCCTTGCAGGGGGGCTCCAGTATCTTACTTTTACACGTCCAGATTTATCTTATGCAGTTCAGCAGATTTGCCTTTATATGCATGATCCGAGAGAGCCACATTTAGCTGCTCTCAAGCGTATCTTGCGATATGTTCAGGGTACTTTGGATTTAGGCCTTCATTTATATGCGTCCTCCACTACCTCTCTGGTTGGTTATACTGATGCTGATTGGGCGGGTTGTCCATCTACACGCAGGTCTACCTCAGGTTATTGTGTCTTTTTAGGTGATAACTTATTATCTTGGTCCGCTAAACGACAACACACTCTTTCACGCTCTAGTGCTGAAGCTGAATACCGGAGTGTTGCTAACGTTGTAGCAGAAACTGCATTGCTTCATAATCTTCTTCGTGAGTTACACTCTCCTTTATCGACTGCAACTCTTGTCTATTGTGATAACGTTAGTGCTGTTTATATGTCTGCCAACCCTGTTCAACATCAACGGACGAAACACATTGAGATTGACATTCATTTCGTCCGAGATATGGTTACCGCTGGTCAGGTTAGAGTTCTACATGTGCCCTCTCGTTTTCAATATGCCGATATTTTCACCAAGGGACTGCCTTCCGCATTGTTTGAAGAATTTCGATCCAGTTTGAGCGTACAACCTCCTCCCGCTCCAACTGCGGGGGAGTATTAGTCAATATAATTAATGTCATTTATGATGACCATAATAGGTGTGTCATATTCTTGGTATGATTATATTATCCTTATCATAATTTGGTGTAGATAAGTTGTAGGTCTTATCTTTGGCTCAAGCCTTTTCCTTGTAACCTATATATATTGTATGTTTTTGTGAAAATAATCAAGGAAAACCAATTACCTTTCAATAGTTAATAGTGTTATAATTATCTGGGTATTTTAGATGTTGATGTTATTGTGTTAAAGCTGATATCATGCTGATGTGTCGGTGTGAACGGTGGTACCGTAGCTAGAGCTCTAATCCAGTGGCAATAGAAAATAGAAAGCGTTTAGATGTGGCTTCAATCTTCCACCTTTGCCAATCTTTACACCAACCAATGGTTCACCTTTACCGACTCTTTTCTTCATTCCATTAATGAACAATAAACCTTAATCTTCATTATCAGGTTAGCTTCACTGAACCATCCCTTATTGCCAGGTTCTTTAATTTATTGGCCAATAATCTTAATTTCTTGTTCTTGCTTTATAAGTTTTTTATTAGATGTACGCGGCCTTACTGGGTTAATCCCGAGACTGTTTCCGACCCTTCTTGACTATCCCAAATGTACACACTTAGCGAAGTTTGAACCCTTAACCTCTTGTGAAGAAAACAAGGACCTTACCACTAGGCCATGAGGAAACCAGGTCTCTTGTATGTGAATCTTATGTAATAACTTTGCCTGTTTTCTTATGGTCGAGATTTAATGATTTCTCAACGTATTAATTGCTGAGAAGATTTAATGGTTTTTGAACGTATGATTGATAGGCCTAAATATGCGACTAATTTTGTGCCTAAATGTATATGGTACTGGTTTATTGGTTTGTGAAGAAGTGGGTCCTTTTGCTGTCACGAACATATAGGTTTAGGCATACCAATTAGTCATGCTAATCAATGCTCTTTTTTTAAGGCATACATGTGTAATGTGTTGATTACGACTTTCTTTTACTTTCTTATTTGATTGACGATAAGTAAATGCTTGTATAGTGACTTGTGGGTCTTTGTTAGTTGTAGTTATTAAATTATAAAATGAACTCTTTTGTATTGAAAGTTCATTTTGTGTGGTAATGATTGAGACCTTCTTCGCTGCTGCTCTGTTACTAGTGATGGCGATTTTCTTAGTCTTTTTAACATGTTGACCATCCATTTTCTTGTACTATCTGTCTATCTGCTTGTATCACGCTGCTGTTGTTCGGTGTTGCTGATGTACTAACCATGAAAGTCTTCTAGATTTATTTAGCTATCAGCCAATTGCTCATATTTCTATTAGTAAAAACTTGATATAGATCATGTTTAAGAACATTGTAAAGTACTAGTTGTACTAGCCACGTCGTAACTTTGTTGACTAAGATAAGTTCTTCGGAAGAGACATATTCTGATTCAGGAAAAAGTTTGTAGTCAACGCTGATTCTCGTAGTGCCTGATTGTTTAGGAGAAATTGGACCGAATGGTTTGCTAATGGCTTAATCAATAAGCCTCCTTCACTCACCCCACTCCCCACTCCCCGATCAGAGATTTCTTAAGTTTGCCCCTTTTATTCATTAGTTTACTCCCCTCATTCCTTTCTCTCTCTGTTAAGTGTTTTGTGATGTATTTATGCTGGATTTGCTATCATTCGGTGCTCAATCTGTGACAATAAGAATGAAGCTGTAAATCTCCTATCAGTCTGATTTCTCTATGCTGTGGATTATCTTTGCTTCTTGTTGTCCATGATCTTTAAAGGTTTAGTTGTTGTTATAGCTTCATCTTCAAGAAAACTATTAAATACGGTCAGTACTTAAATTTGCCAAGTGAGCTTGTTCATCAGTGGGACTTTAGGACTTAGGAGTAACTAGGTCTACGGTTGGATTAAAGAAGAAGAGTTAATCAATGTCATTACATCATTTAACAATGATACTTTACTCTGAAACTGATTGGTATTGGTAATCGTTTCAGAAATATTTGTGTACTTGTCCTCATAACTCAATTTAACCAATTGGCATTGAGGGTTTCCAAGCCAGGTCCTTTAGCTAATTTGGCATTGTACAAGCTTGGGAAACAAAAACCAGTAACTACTAACTTCCGTTTTATGGGACTTGCTCGAATGACAGTATGGTGATTTCTGCAGACTTGGGATAGCAAGAAAGGTGTAGGATGGAAACGAAATCCGAGAGGTTTTCTTCGGATTTTTTGTTGGGAGGTGTAGCAGCTATAATATCAAAGAGTGCAGCAGCACCATTAGACAGAGTCAAACTTTTACTACAAAATCAAGGAGAGCTGTTAAAAAGGGGTCAACTCACAGTACCATATACGGGTGTTGGTAATTGCTTCAAAAGAATCTTCAAAGAAGAAGGCTTTTTCTCATTTTGGAGGGGCAATCAAGTCAATGTCATTCGATATTTTCCAACTCAGGTTTATCTTTAGACGATTCCTGTGCTATAAATGTCTAGTTCCAGTTCATCAATAAAGATCTGATTGTTAAATGTTTTAGATTTGAAAAATATCCGTAGGCTTTCAATTTTGCATTCAAAGGCTACTACAAAAGTGTATTTGGACGGTCAAAAGAAAAGGACGGGCATGTCAAGTGGTTTCTAGGGAACGTTGCTTCAGGAAGTGCTGCTGGAGCCACCACTTCATTGTTTCTGTATCATATGGACTATGTCCGTACCCGTCTAGCAACTGATTCTGCGGGTACTACAGCCAATAAAAAACGACAATTTAACGGGTTATTTGATGTATACCGCAAGACCCTTGCAAGTGATGGCATTAGAGGTTTGTATCGTGGATTTGGGGTTTCAATTGTGGGAATTACTCTTTACAGAGGGATGTACTTTGGGTTATACGACACCATGAAACCCATTGTATTAATCGGATCATTGCAGGTTAACCTTAGAACCATTCACTTTGAAAAGCTGCGATTTTTGTTTTAATTTCTGACTTGTGTAAACCCAATCTGCAGGACAATTTTGTTGCCAGTTTTTTCTTGGGTTGGAGTGTGACGACATTTTCTGGTTTCTGTGCTTACCCTTTTGACACACTGAGGCGTAGAATGATGTTGACTTCTGGTCAACCAATCAAGTATCATCATGCTATACATGCACTGAGTGAGATCATCCGCCTGGAAGGTTTCTGGGCATTATACCGAGGAGTTACTGCCAACATGCTTGTTGGTGTAGCTGGTGCTGGAGTTCTTTCAGGGTATGATAAATTGTATCGGATTACATACAAGTCTTGAATTACACATTATATTGAAGTTAGATTGCTATTGAAAGGAAAAGAAGCGTTGCATTTGATCTGTACAGATTCATGAGAAAAGGTCTAACTCAATTGTAACATCATCAATTGATTTGATGATTTGATTATGAAATCATATAGTTTTTCATGTCTTGGTCCTGGATGCTTATGGATTGCCAATGCTTTGATCACACTTAACAACAGGAACTCTGAACTTGAGTTTCTAAACAAGCTAAATACTTTTCATGCCATGGCTTAACTTATCAATTATTATGATATATCGAAAAATTGCAATAATTGAACAGTTGAACCAGAAAGAATTTGGTGTTGTATACGATGTAAACGATATCATTTATGATCACAACAACAACGATACCCAATCCCGCCTGGTCACTAGATATCAAAAATTGCAATAAATGCAAGTTACTTCAACTTTAACCAAGAATGTGAGAAATGTTACAAATTGTCATTGGTGACTTGTTTTATTCATGTATGAGAACTGATAAGATCAATGTGAAACGTCTTATTGCTCATTATAAATGAGGAAAATCGATCAAATGGGATCCTCCTTTTGGTATTTCAAAGTTACAGATGGTTCTCCAGGGAATGACTTGGCGCAGCAGGTGGTGGCATCATTAGGGACTATAAGGGCTTCGCTTTGGTTGCTTTGTGAAGCCAGAACTCTTCTTTTTGGTCTTGATGCTTGGTTACAGATTAGGCTAGCTAGTGCAAAGTAGCATGGGAGAGTGAACAAAAAATCATTTTTGCCAGAGTTACATCAGATTTCATGAAACTCGTCTTAGGAGCGTTTTCTATAGAGTTTTTGTACTTAAACGAAATGTTGTCTGTACGTGGAATGCTGTCATGGGAGCGTTTTCTATGAAGTTGTACTTTAAATACTACACTCCGGCCATCCAGATATCAAAAAAAGAATTATAGGTCACTAGAGTATCATAGTATCATTTTGGTTTAGTTTGTGCAAACTGTTGCCAAAAACTTCTCTAGAAATCGTCAAAATGTGAAAAATTGCCATCTGATGTATACCTTTTTGTCAGATCTTGAGTTGTAAAATGACAAAACTATTTTCTTAAGTCATGAATATAATCTTCAAAAAATAGGTTAGTAATAACATAAAAAATGTGTGTTGACTGTTGAGCTCAACATAACCAGTACCCTCGAAGGAACCTTTTTTTGATTACCAACTCATTTGAGCCACCGATTTTGCCAATTCCTCTATTTGAGATTTCCTTACTGCTTTGAAAGTAATGTAATTAACTTCTAAAGCCATTTTTAACATCCATTATTGTTACAACTGAATTATATACTCAACAACAACAAAAAAAAAACCATACATGTATTCCAACATTTTTGATCTCAGAAAGTCGATCAACACAGGTGTCGATGTTTATGCGTCCATTATACCATAATATAAGTAAAATTCTATGAAATGTTCACTTGTTCATGTGTTGAACCATCCACGGGGGCATGATAGTAGATGGTTGAGCTTGTCTCGGGATTTCTTCTACTTCCCCATCAGCTCCTGCCTGGTGTGTATTGCTGCATTTCATGTGAACATACACCTTAGAATTTGGTTTATGTTATTCTCTCAGAACTAAAGAAAACTGTAAATGTAGAGTAACATTACCAGTTGTTTAAGATGCCCAGGTGAAACGAGGGCACGACAGCATGGGTTTGAGGCTCTTTCTCATAGCGGGCTACTTCTTTCTCCTTTTCCTTAATCTGCATAAGTTTGAGTTTTAAGTATCCACCGTATTGATGAGGCATTTAAAGCCGGATTAAACAAGGGATTTTACTCATTAATATTTACCTGCTTAGAGAGTATGTTGTTTTTGTCTTGCATATCCTTGTCCTGTGGACATATTTGTAAATGGGTCATATCATCATGCTTGTGTTTATCAGTTTTGATTAAGGGGGTATTTGGGGTTGAATAAGTTTAGTGAGTGTTGTAAGTTGTATAAATTAACTGATTGAAGTTGCTTATTCCAAACTGTTTATTTCAGAAAAACAATAAGCGGAGAAGCAGTCCTAAATTGCAACCCCAAAACCCTTAGAATACACATCTCGTCATCTTAAATCTTTGTGTCGTACTATGCATAGAATATAATTCTACTACTTGCCAAAACCAAGTGTTGAACCTACTTAACAAAACTTGGCTTTTTACCACATGTACAAACGGGCGTACCTTCTTTTGGAGGTCGGAAATTGATTCAAGCATCAGTTGATTCTGCAAATAATAGAAGCTCGGGTTAACACTTTCACGCAGCAATATTTTCATATAAATTTCAGTACTTGGAACATTTTCATTTCATGGGTCTCATTTAACTGTCATGAAAAGAAATGAAGACGGGATCCAGTTACAATGTTTCATCTAAATTATAGTACTTAAACAATTTCATTTCATGTGTCTCCTTTAACTGACACGCAAATAATATTCGTGTGGTAAAGTGTTATACCTTTCTCAACCTAACATGTTTAAGAGCTGTATCAAGTTGCTGCTCCAAACTTTGAAGCTCTTTGAGAGTCAAGGAATCAAGTTCTTCTCCCATCAAATGCCTATAAACATCAAACATGTTTTACCATCTTTTCATTAACGAATATGAATCGTGCATGATATCACATGGGTATATAACTATATCTTTATATATCAATGAAGACATTTATTACATATTTCTTGAAATCACCTTTTTGATTTCTGCAAAAGCTCGATTCTAGCTTTGAGCTTGGCGTGTTCCAGTGTCCAGCTTCCCTACAAAATGGTTTATACATTTCAGTTATTAGGGTATCCTTATAAAAGAAACTGTCAAGCAAGATGTCTAAACACTAAACAGCTGACATACTTGTGATTCGTTATGGGTTGACGTAAGTTGCATCTCTGCATATGAGTATCTTTCATACCTCTCAAGGATCCTGTCCATTCTGTAAGTTGCTAAAAACACGGTGTTACGATAATGAAAAAGCAATTTAGACGAAACAAGAATTTCTAAAACTGAAACAAAAACTAAAGCACAAAAGTGAAACTATTAGTACTTTGCTATAAATCAAATTAAATTTATGAGATGCTTAAATATTGTATCTATTCTTCGTTTCTCCCAAGGACTATTTTTGTAAATTCTAAAAAAATATTAAACTAACGATCGTTACTTAACAACCGTTAGTGGAGGGAGGAGGAGGCGTTTTGTAAATTTTTAAAAATGAGAGTAGTTTTCTTAATTTAACACATAGTGCGAGGGGTATTTTTTGTAAATTGCAAAAAAAAATTATGTTAACGGTCGTTAAGTAACGATCGATCCCAAAGACTATTTTTGTAAATTCTTAAAAAAAATTAAACTAACGGTCGTTACTTAACAGCCGTTAGTGGGAGGAGGGGGTATTTTGTAATTTTTTAAAAAATGAGGGTAATTTTCGTAATTTGACACATAGTGCGAGGGGGTATTTCGTAAATACCCGAGGGGCTATTTCGTAAATACCGACGGGTTACGGGTCGGTTTTCGGGTCGGGCGGACGGGTTGCGGGTCGGATAAACGAGGCGGGTGTGAGGGCGGTTTCCGGGTCGAACGGGTGGGTACCGGGTCGGGTTGGCCCGGCGGGTTTAGCCGGGTATCCTGCTTTTTGTATAATGTATATAATTTAGTCAACATCTAGCTTCGAGGTGATTCAAACTTGAGGGGGAACGATATATTCTTCTACATATCTTGGTTATACATTTTATATATAAGCTATATATGTGTTCGGGATTTGTGTGTTCTAATTTCTGGAAAGAGGGAATTTTTAAGAAAAATTGACTGATCGATGGATGTTACTTTTTAGATCCATTTAGATGATGATAAACCAAGATTAAATTATATAATTTAGAAAAAAAAATTAACAAAGGAAAACAGATGACAATTAAGGGGGTGTTTGGTTGGGGGTTTTAAGAGGTAAGGAATGGTAAAGGTAAGGTTTTCAAGATCGGGATTCTACCCAGGATCGTTTTAGTCTTTGCAAGATCGAGATCGAAGATTAGATCGGGATCTTAAGATCCTACTATGCTTTCATTTTCTTGACAGACTTTGTAATATTATACAAATCTACAAATTATTATATATCACAAACACATAATTATATGAATATTTCATAAAAATATTGTCATAAATATAATTTATGAAATGTTTAAAAAGATTAACATGTTATTTTTTTAATTGTACAAAACGTAATCCATAATTTTGTAGTTTTTAAGTTTGAAGTTCGAGAAAAGTAAGATCCAGATCTTAAGATTTTACGGTCAAGATCGGGATCTTATAAGATCTTAAGCTTGCAAAGATCCTATGTAATATCCGGGTCGTTTTTGCTCCCCAATATCGTAAAATCGTAAGATCTTAAGATCAGGATCGAAATCTTAACAACCATGAGTAAAAGTATTGAATTAAGATGGTTGGTTTGATATAATACAATGCTCCGTTACCTCAAAATAGATAATCATCCATTCCTCCCTAATGGTAATAAGAATTTATCACCTCTCCTCCATGATCTCACAACCAACTGTCTTTATTTTTTTCTTTAACTTCTACTTTTAATATGGTTATGTTATTATTTATATATTAAACATTTAAAATAATTAATTATAAATATTCGCATGTATGTACAATATTGGAACAAAAATTATTCATCACTCGAGAATGTTAATACAAACATTACAATCTTGCATGTGAAACCTTAAATACTATACGTATATATATTAATATTTTGTAAATAAATAACTACAAGTATAATAAACAATACTCCGTAATTAATAGTTTGAACCAAGCATGCCCCAAGTCAATGAGGCATGAAATCTTTTGCACTTAAAGTATCAACACAAAACACAAAGGCTCATGTTATAAAGACCTCTCCAAAAATACCATACGTACCCTATGTTTTTCGGTTTTTTTTTTTAATTTTTAATTTTTTTTTAATTTTTTTAATTTTGTTTATATTATAAAATTGTGAAACGGAAAATGCGGAACAAAAAATATAAAGTTTAACAAGTCAAAATTACTAAACTGGCAAAAAGTACGGAGCAAAAACTGATAAAAAAACTGTGTTGCACTATAAACTGGGGGGACAAATGGAATAGAAAGTACGGAACATGTTTACTTTAAGTGGGCAAGGAGGTACCAATAGTAGCACCCTTAGCAGTTAGCATCAGCGTAAAATAGATGTAACTGTAATTTTAATGTGTAAAATGACGTAATACTAATGCTAAATGTTTTTTTTTGAACAAACTAATGCTAAATGCTTATTTAAAGATCATTGAGAAATTAACATTTTCATAATTTTATAAATGCTAACTGCTTTCTTCCAAACGAGCTTTGTAATAATAATGTTAGATGATACTAAATGTTAATTGCTAAAATATGCTCTCCAAACCCGAATTCACTCGACCCACCCACCCAACACAAACAAATGTCTGTAGTGTCATCAAAAATGCTCTCCAAACCCGAATTCACTCGACCGACCCACCCAACACAAACAAATGTCTGTAGTGTCATGCATTAATTCCACATATATATTTTTTTTCTAATTCAAGAAAATCCTGCATGAATACACTCGTTCATATACTCATTTTCTCATCAACTAACAGGTTTCTTAGTAAGATTGATTTATATAAAACATAACAAGAGTAAGTAAAGTAGAACACGTACGATGAATCCGTAGAGTATTCACAAAGCTTTCCTTTCGTGGAAAACACGATCAGCGCCACATCAGCCTCACACAGAACGGATATCTCATGGGCTTTCTTCAACAATCCGGAGCGGCGTTTGGAGAAAGTGACTTGTCGGTTGATCTTGTTCTCTATCCTCTTCAAAGTCACTCTTCCTCTGCCCATTTTTTCTTTTTTTTTGTGGTGACCTGAAATATGAAATCTTTTTCTCTCTAAGTGTTTCTCTCACACACAAATACTCTTTTGGTGTTGTACAGTTATAAATTGAAGTTAGCCACAAGATGTTGGTGCTATTTATTTGACTAGTTTTTTGAGAATATAATATAAGTGGCTTTTAATATCAATTCGAGAAACATTTGTAGCATGTCTTCTTATTGCTTGTTACAATTGACAAATGGAGTGTAGTGTAGCCTATCCACCTACAAATTTAATAAAGAGAAACTTAGGCATGGTAATTTAATGATCATATACGAAGTATATACAAGGTTGTAATCATGTACATTATTTAAGTGTATATGATTTAAAACAAACTATAGTAAACAAATTTCATGTTACATTATACAGTAGATTTCATTTACTATAGTATTATGACAGTTTGTTGAGTTAAACTCTTGAAAACTAGTATAAGTTCGCAAAAAGAAAAGAAAACAAAAGAAATATTTAAATAGTAGACTTAATTAACATGTAGGAGTAGTACATGTATTTTTACAATTTATACCATAATTATATGATTCAAATAAGCTTAATATATGTTTTAAACCATTCTAACAACGAATTTTAGTTAAAAAAAATACAAAGAAAATAAGAAGATATCTTAAAAAATGAAAAAAGGTATGCTATTTTTAGAAATATACTAGACATTCCTTTTTAAAAAGAAAAAGAAAGTGCATAATTATAAGTGATAAAGACAGTGATAAAATAATAATATCTGGGAAAGCGAGACAGGAAACCAGGTAGTATATGAAAACTAGAGTGGTTTTACAAAAAACGTTGTCGAAATCTGATTGGCTAAGCCTTAAAATACCGCTATAGTTGTCAGGTAAAGAGGGGACCACATGGTACAACCTCGAACTAGTTGAGGGGCTAAAGGAAAAAGATCTTCTCAAGTTGTGGTCAAACATGATACATCATGTTAAGTTTGTTGTGAGTGTAAATAAATTAGTGGGCCCTTGATTTTTATTAAAAAGAAATGTTGTATATATTTAACTTATTTGTGATTGGTGAACATGATGTATCATGTTTGACTCAACTTTAGAGGATTCTAATCCGGGGCTAAATGCCAAGTCAACAACAGCATGTAATGGTACCCACATAAAAGTGTTATTTCCCTTTAAAGAAAACCAACATTCACTTCCAAAAATATAAAATTTACTTTTATTGTGACGTGCTTAACCAAAGATACCCAATTTTGTAAAAAAAGGAATACTATTTTTGGAATACAACATTTCGTGGTCGAGTAAATGTAATCCGCTTTATATAATGGGTGTTTGTTTTGGCTTATAAAACATAAGCTCATTTGAACTTATATTTCATAAGTTATAATTTTTTGATTTAGTTTGAGACTTGTGGGCTTATATAAGTTTATTATGGGCCCATAAGTCTCAAAATAACCCTGAAAATTAAGGGCCCGTTTGGTTCGCAGAATATTTTTGGTAGAATTGAAATGTGTTTGAGGATTTGGAATGTTAAAGAATTGAAATGTTAATAAATTGGAATCTAAAAGAATTGAAATTTGTGAAAACTATTGTGTGTTTGGTTGGAAAAAAATAAAAAAACAAATTATATAATTATACTAATAATAATAAATATAATTTTTAAAAAATAAATAATAATAATATAAATTTTAAAAAATAATTTAATTTGTAAAAATTAAAAAATAAATATAATTTGAAAAAATAAATAAATATAATTTTTAATAAATAATAATAATAATAAATAATAATAATAATATAATTTTAAATAAATAAATAAATAGAATTTAAAAAAATAATAATAATAATATTATTTTAAATAAATAATTAAATATAATTTTTAAATAAATATAATTTAAAAAAAATAATAATATAATTTTAAATAAATAATTAAATATATTTTTAAATAAATATAATTTTTAGAAAATAACTAAATAATAATATAATTTTTAAATAAATAAATAAATATAATTTTTAAATAAATAATAATAATAATAAAAATAAAGTTATTTAATAATAATAATAATAATAATAATAATAATTTTTTGATAATGAAAATTCTGAATTCCAAAGAATTGTAAACATTCCTTTCATTTTACTAGGGAATGTTGAATTCCACATAAGTGGGATTTTTAAGGAAATAAATTCAATTCCGTTGCCAACCAAACACATTGAGGAGCGGAATTTAGATTATGAATTCTTAGAATTTGCCAACCAAACACGTTTTGGAATTGAATCAAATTCTAATTCCACCAGAATCCTGAAGAATCCGCGAATCAAACGGGGCTTAAGGATTATGAAATTCAATTTTGCTTACATTATGGCAAATCGAATGGCGGTTCTAAAAATGGTTGATCGATGGTTACTTTATGCTCGACTATTGACACGACTATTTGAGGTTGCCAAAAATGAACACCCCAACACAAACCATTTCATAAATTACAAAAGTGTTGATCCCAATCTTCTCCTCCTTTAACACCTCCAACTTGAATAGCGTGGTGGAACATGGAGCATCATCATCTCAAGCCCAACCAATGATTTCGGAAGAACAAATTGACACCGAAATCAACTATTGGTTTGAGCAAACCATGTGGGATGAAGCAGAAAGGGAAATTAGCCCGGATGAAGTGCTTGGAAAGGAAGAGGAAGAAAAGTTGAGTTTTGGTGAAAAAATGGCTTACAAATCATACTTGTCCACTAAACCCAACGTAGAGAAAGCCGAACAGAGATGGGTGTATTGAAGAACTTCATGAAGCGATGGGCTAAGTCAATGTCGTGCAAAGACATCTATACTATAAAGTTCTCTTGTGTGTGGTTTAAGACTTGTTGATCTCCAAAATAATTAGGATTGTGTGTGCTTGTGAACTTATCTTAAAAATGATGGATTGTAACCATTAAGACCTCATTTCATTTTATGCATAATGTTTGTGTGCTCATCCATATATGATGCAGGACATGTTCAAGCTCCAACTCCTCTGGCTTAGCCGCTGGTTCTTCGATCGACACAAAAGTCATGTCAATTGGTTCGAGAAGATGAAAGGGTAAAGATGACAACTTATAGTTGTCATAATCTATCTTTTATTATAAGTTATTATGTTATTTTTATATAAAGATTTGTTTAGATTATTAAGAGTTATAAATTATTATTTGTTTCCTTATTATTAGTTTTAGAAAAGATCTTGTCTTTCTTTTCAAGACTCTATTAGAGTATAAATAATTGTAATGCATTCATGTTGGAGAACATATGGATTATTGAATAAGAAAAGAGTGTTTCTCTTTTAAGTCCCGTTTAGGCACCCTTTGAGGGTTTATCGAATTCCTTGTTCTCTATTATATTTGTGTGGTTTCTTGCATTCACACTGATATCCACCATCATTTGGTATCAGAGCTGCTAAGTACTAATGGCCGAACGTGTTCGTCGTGGAAGACCCCCATGGGTGGTAATCATAGAACGCCAAAGTAGGAAACGATCCCGATCCGCGCGACTTGGTAAACCATTTGGTTACATAGCTCATAGATTCGCTGGATGAGGCAACGACACGACTAACCAATGAGGACCATGTGTTGTAGAGAAT
>BQNB010121862.1:2242-16750 GCA_026074375.1 Tanacetum coccineum
GAATTATAAATGAGTGGGCTTAATGGTATCCAATATGACACGAGTATAAACTCCAACCTGATAATCACCAAAATCCATTAAAAAGGTTTAGAAGCACAATAGTGTCTTACCACTCAACAGAATCTTAATGCCTCGCTTGGAACTACCCTATCTCATTCTTAAGTTATTATTTTTCCGTTGCTAATCCTTGCGATCACGAACTGTTCGTGGAACTAACAGACTTGTTACACACTTGAGCTAATGGAGTTGATTCATCTTCGAACTAACGACTGAGCACCATATTCCGCCATCCATCGCATAAGCTTTTCAGCAAGCTCCTCCCATTTGTTGAACTTGATTCTGGAGATACTGTTTCTCGAAATGTCCTCATTCTTGGCATCCCATCACCATTTGTTATAGTTATTGACAATATGGTCGCTGCTGTTGGGTCTTGGAGCGGTCCCAGCTGGTATAACTTTATCCAATAAGTAATGCAACCCTCCTTAAACCAGATAAACACCTACCGACGAAACAGATAGTCGAACTATTCATTCGGGCCACTAGTACGAAGACTTAGATCGCGATACATCCTAGTATTGGCAAATAAATTGAATACTTACATCCATTAGCCTCGTCCGTTATTAATCATCAAACATAACAAATATCAGAAATGAGACTCCGTCCTTAAACATTTAAAACATTATATAGACATACCCACACGACTACACTTTCGGAATTTTAAATTACTACTTCACTCTCTGACTTTTGGGTCGGACTTAACTTTTTGACTTTTTGACCTTTTACAGTCACATAATAACGATTACCGCGTAGCCGATAAATTTTTGAAACATATTTAAATAATAAATCATATTTATTATTACTCATCTCTCATTTACACATTTATTTTCCAACTTATTTGAAACGAAAACAAGAAGACATCTCATAAATTTTGAAAACCGCGTACAACGCGTACCGACACGAAAATAATTAAATTATATTAAATCATCACTTTTTTTTATTAAATAAAAGTATTTAATAAATTATTTATCATGTTTGTAACATTTCTTATTTTCAGGTCATTTACGACTTCAATTATTCCATTATTTATTTTTAGAGTTTTGCGCGTTTACTTTTAATTATTATCGTATAGTTAAATCGCGTAAACTAAAAATCAACAGTCAACGTAAACGGACACCAAACAAGTTAAAGTTTATATCAAGCAAGTGTTATATGATTATTAGGAGTATAATTTATAACTTTTCATAATTTATTTTTGTTGGTTACGTAAAACGCTTACGTTTCGCAGTAAATTACATTCGGACATACCCGGAAGCACCCTTACCCATCTACACTCAAACAAATACCCACTTTTATACCCAATACCCAAAATTAACTTATTTTATTTATTTATAACTCCTCAAAACCGGACCTAGTGTGTTTACACAAGAAATAAACACAAAATACCCACTAACACATGCCTTTACAAGTTGTAACCTTACACTTATGTACCCTAAAGCTCACATTACTAGAAATTGGCTTGTCAAGGTACAAAGGACCTTGTGGAGCCGTGAGATATGCATAGGGAGGAGGAGAGCTCTTTGCTCTTGTCCTTTAATCCACCAACATCCCATGGTTTCCTTTTAGGTGGTTTAAGGTTTCCAAGGTACTATAAAAGGCAAGTCCTATGTAAACTAGTCATACTCTTTTCCATTTCAAGAAAAACAAGTTAAACTCTTCCCATATTAAGCTCATAACCCACGGCTCAAAATTATAGAGCTAGGGTTTTCATAAAAATTTCTTTTATAAGTATTCCAAGCATACAAGCACTCATCCTAAGATCATCTAAGGTTACTCAAGGTATTAGCAAGCTTGGATTCGGGTTTAACAAGGATTAATCAAGAAAACATATTTAGGGTTTTCTTGATTAGGGTTTTGATTTTGGAAGCTTGGATAGGGTTTACATCTTGTGTTCATCATCCTACTCATCTTCTATCCACTGCAACACGTTTTTGGGGGGTGTTGTTTTTTAAACATTAGCTTCAGCATTCAGTTGATCCCGTATGTCTTGTGAAACATTCTTGTAGTTCTCCATGTACCCTTCTGTAGTTGTTTCCGAACTACCTTCTGCAACTAGAACACTCTTCTCAGTCCATTTGAATTTGTAAGGTGGATTCTGGAGACAATAGTGGATGAGTTAATTGTTAGGTTTGGTGTCAATGTATCTCTTGATTCTGGATTTCCACTGAACGTAATTATCAGGTGCTAACATTGGTGGATGGTCTTTACCACCTGCTTCCATGATAGCATTGTGAAGAGCATTTGATGTTTGAGTTTGCAAATTGTTATTGGTATTTGACATTTTGATTTTTTTTGTTATGAATGGATATCGAATCTTAAATTTTTGAAGTGATTGAGTTATGGTTTGTGTTTTTGTAAAAATGATTAAATCGCCTCCTAATAGAATGGATTAAATCTCCTCCTGGAGAAATGGCTTATTCCCTCCTAAGAAATGGATAATTCTCTTTCCTGAAGAATGGATTTATTCTCCTCCTGAAGAATGGATTATTTCTCTCTCCTGAGTATCATGGATTAATTTATCATTGAAAGAAATGGTTAATTTCTCTTGAATAATTGGATTAATTTCCTCCTGAAAAATAGATTAATCTCCTCATGATGAGTGGACTAATTCGCCTTTCTAAAGGAGTGGTACCTAATTTCGCCTTATGAAGGTGGGACCTATTTCACTTCTCGGAGAGTGGACTTATTCGCTTCTTGAAGGTGGACTAATTCTCCTTCTGAAGAGTGGACTAATTCGCCTTCAAAGAGTGGACTAATTCGCCTTCAAAGAGTGGACTAATCTTCTTTAAAACACAAAAAAGACACACTTTTGGATGATTTTACTTGATTTTGCTTAAACTTCTTACTTATCTACGCCTAGTAGAACCTTAAAAACATAAACTTTAACGGATTTGACACGAAAATTTAAATTTCATGATTTTGAGAGAAAACATTTCGAGCAAAAGACTTAAATGATTAAAATTTTGATATGTTTTTCTAAGTTTTACTTAGATATTCTGAACATAAAAACTATGATTGATAAGAAGGAAAAATACCAAACTTTCATGGGTATTTGATCAACAAAAGATGATAAGATTTTTATGTAGTTGAAACGCATAAAAAACCACAAAAAATCTCCAAAAAACCTCTTGGCTCCTTGATTCCACTTGTTTATCCCAAACATAAAAGATCCAAACCAAACAATAAGCAATACTTCTACCCATGATAAGCACGAAAATAAGAAGAAAAGTAGAGAGAGAAACAAAAGATGGAAGATTAGATTAGAGAGAAAGAAAGGAGTGGTGGATGGTTACACACACATACAAATGTAAGAAATGGTAACCAACACCCTCTCCATGTGTGGAGAGGGTCCTATTTATATCCTTGAGCCATAAGTGGCGTGTGGGCTTACTACTTGGGTATTGAGCCCGAAACACAAACAATATTAGCTTAAAGTCCAAGCCCGTTAAACCCGAATAGCCTATTCAATTATAAGACTTAATCTAAACAAATACGACCGTAAACATTCTTGTTTGACTTATAGAAAATAAGGCTAACATAGGTGTAGGCCCTTTTGGTGAAGGAGAAGGTGGTGGGGGAGGAAGGTTATGACTTTGCCTCCAAGGTTCGAGAATGGATTTTTGGTGTTTTCGTGAGTAATCACGAGATGATTTACTCAAAGATGACATGAGAGAAAAGAGAAGTGAAGAATTTAGAGAAGGAGTGATTGAGTGTGAGGAGGATGAATGAGGTGATGTTGTTAAATAGGTGAATTTTATGCAAAGCATGGTTTTGGAAGAGAGGAAACATCTACATGTGTTTGGTTTATTTGGGAAAAGGTAAGCTGTGAATGGAGTAGATTAGGGACCAGGATGCTGAAAAAAGAGGAGGATTTGAAAAGAATTTCGTGACATATTTTGTTGGCGGTCCCTGTTAAAACATATGTAGGCGGTCCCATACTACTATTTGGGGGGCCGCCATGTTGTTTTGGGGGGCGTTTCTTTGGAGGAGTTATGAAGTTTCCATATGTCGATAGTTTTTTGAATTTACCCAAAAATAAGAAGTGTTCGGAGGAAAGATTGTGGCAATTTTCTATCTTTTCAAAGAATCACATAATTTAGCTACAAAGGAAAAACAGCGTATGGAGTCGGTAAGAAGCATTATATAATGACATTTAAAAACTCCATGATAATGTCATATGGGCAAGTTATTACATTGTCTTGAATCACACCAAGATAGAAGTTCTGATGTGTCTCGCGACTACTGTTTTACAATTTTATAAAACGATTACTTTCCAAATAGCAATGAACACACAGGAAGTATGACCCTTTTGTTTGTAGCTATCTTTTTGTGGTAAGCTGAGGAGTTCACGGGATTTGGGTGTGAGTTTTTTAGTTATGAAAGAAATCTATGTATCAATAAGATTATGAAAAACGGGTAAAGAGGATGTCAACAAGCCTAAATACCATATAAGCAACTAATAACACGGAAATGATGATCAAGCAAATTCAATAAGTAAAAGACAACACTTGTTTGGATTAGTTCATAAAACTTGGATTGTTCATATGAAGATGGTTTTGACAAATTGATTACAAGTTAAGAATATGATGGTGACAAATTCCCAATTCAACCTACATTCATGTTTAAGTTTATTAACAAGTTTTGATTCGCGGGTTCGTTTCACTAACCTTAGTTAAACAATCAACTCAAGTCTCTTTGACATAATCCAAGCCATAAATAAATGATCATTACAATAGATAATCATCGATAGACAAATTGATTTAACATGTTGATTGATGATAACCTTTCGCCTTTGAAAATCACTAACTATAATTAAAGCATGATATAGAAACTGGTTTGAAACTCAAGCACAAATGGATCTCGAACTTAATGGAAATTGAACAAAACTAAAATTTTTTCAAAAAAAAATAAATTAAACCCCTACTAAACAATATGCATATGATAAAACATCATCCAAATTAGTGTCAATATGAAAACTACTCCATGATTATTTCAACAAAAACCAAAGTGTCAACAATCATAGCAATCTTAAACATTCTGGAAACTAATTAAATAATACCACAATAGCAATCCCAATTGGTGGTGGAAGGATTTAGAGCAACCCTTAAGCCTCCAATCGACTATACGCTTCGTTCCAACCTGGAAAATTATACCCAACACCTTATTTGATGTTCATGAGCACTCCTTCTGGATTTAGCAGAGGTTTAGAAGTCTTATGGGTTAGATAATGATGGTGAAATTCATCATTGAGGGTAGAGGGTGGTTTTTCTATAAGAAAAACATAGTGAATATAGTGAGGTGTGTATTAAAATGAGGCATAGGGGTCTCCTATTTATACTACAATTTAATGTCGGTTCCAGGGCCTAAAGGGGTGTCCAAAGTCGGTTTAGAGGGTCTAGATCCTTCTTGATCCGTCATGAGTCTTCAAGAATGAAGTAGAAAAACATGGGCACCAAGAGCCGGGCGGCACGGCCCTCTGCCAGGCGGCAATGCAGCCTGCAGGGCTGGCAAGATTCTAACTGCGGCGCAGTAGCCACACTGACCAAAATTTTTATTTAGATTTTGCCGTATTAGCTTCCCGTTTGAGTCGTGCTTGGTCGTGGTTCATTATACATCAATAAAACTTCATTCAAACTCTATCTTGGGCCTTGGAATCTTGTATGGTTGACTCTTTTGTCGTTGAATTGCTTCCCGAGCTTGTTCTTGATGCAGGATTCTTCGTACTTGTACTAAACTTCGTTTCTTTGTATTTTTTTTTGCTTCTCTTATACTTGGCTACAAATAGGCTTGCAAACACACTTTTGTAGAATAAAGTAACAAATCTATATATAAAATAGCCAAAATAACAATCAAAAGTTACGGATAATGCTATTACAAACATACTCAATTTGAGCGTTATCAAATTCCCTCACACTTAAGTTCTGCTCGCCCTCGAGCAGGTAAAAGAAAATTTTTTGGCCCTCAAGCAAATTAAAAAAAAGAAATCTAGAAAGAAAATACCTAAATAGGAAAAAATAAGAATTTTTTTTAATTTTTTAAATTTTTTTTTGAAAATATCGACATATTTTTGTTTTTTCTAATATAAATGAGCGCAAAAGGCGCAATCCCCCCCCCCCCGCAACCCCCCCACCCCCCCCCCCCCCCCCCCATCCCAAACCTCTTATGGGTTTGCTTGTCCTCAAGGCAACAATTAAAGAAAGAAAGATAAAAACAAAACAACAAAGATGAGGCGTAAGCACCAGTTTGTAACATCTAAAGAGGACTTTTTTTGGGTTCTTAACAATTTAGGGCTGTTGGGTTGGTAAGGGGATTGGAGTAAGGCATGGGTATTTTATTGGTAAGGGTGTATCACGAAACATTTTAAGTCAAAATGTCTAAAGTCCATTGTGCTAGTTACCCATCAAACCCGCAAACCCGAAAATGGGATTATAGTTACAAATCTCTTCAACATTCATCGATAAACTAGATAATAGTTTATCACGTATTAGCAATTTGGCTAATCGATATCTCAAACTTCTTCTTCTCAACTTATAATATTTTATAGCTCTTGCCTTTTTTTTGTCATCACAATTTTTTTTTCGATGGACTTAATTCACTTTTTTTTCTCTTTTTTTTTCATGTTCATTTCAATACATCAAATCCCCACACTTCGCATTAACCATTACACCACAAAGACTAAAAAATATCTGAAGATGGCATCTCCATCTTCTTGGCGCCATCTCCTTTTTCTTTGTCGGAAATGGCCACACACATAATGGCGAAGGTGGCATAACTACTAATCATCAAAAAAAACTATCCCAACATTCCAAGCAAACTACACCCACATTTAGACTTTGATTGAAGGGTTGGCCTAAGGTTAAGGTTTCAATATATTACATCATATATATTATATATTTATTTATATTATTTATTCTTTATATATTATAGAACTAGATATATATTTATATATATTTATTTATGTATTCTATATTATATATATTAGATATATATATATTTTTGGATGTTTATTAAACACGAAAGGATTGCTCAGGGGGTTCTAAGAGTAATCTAGCACTAATAAGTATGTGCTAACAAAAGGGTCCTTATGGAAGTTAACTAACGGAGTGTGGCTTGCTAATATCATTAGATGTAAATGGACGGTCATTTGGGATTAGTTCTAAGGTTGCTCTTATTTCACGCTTATTACACTTATCAGCACTCGTATGTGACTCTCATCCTACAGTATTGTAATGATTTCACAGGCACAAGTGTTAATATATTAACATAATGACGTGAAAACAACTATAAGGGCAAACAAAGTCTACATAAATTTTAAGGTGGCCAAAATTAGGAAAATTTTAAAATCAGTCTTGTTTGTCGTAGTTTTACCTCCCCTAACTTAAGTTTGAATTGGCCGCTAGTGATAATAATTCAAAGTATGAATAATAGGGAATAAGAGTTAAGAGAAAACCAGCTATCGGGCATGAAAATTTGCGATCGAATCAATATGATATAGATGCTTACGCGGATGCTAGCTTTAAGGTGCTGAGATTAATTAATTTCGCCTATAAGCATCCTCTTATTCATGACCTGATTGAATTATTAAATCAACACAAAACAAAAACACACCACTCAAAATGCCAAACAATAAATATATAACACTACGAGTATGTAACACCCCTCACTTAAGATTTTCCAAGCTGAAAAAAACTTTCTTAAAGGGTGTACATATTTATTCAAATATAAGAAATTAAAGCACATTAAGTAATTAAAACCTTGGGTTGCCTCCCGAGAAGCGCTTAATTTATTATTGAGTCATTAGCTAGACTCTTCTCTAGTATTCAGGATTCTTTGACGTACAGGTTTCTAATCGGAATTTTTGCTTTCTAAACTATGTGAGTATTGGATTTTTGGTAGTATTCCACAAGCCGAAGGAGGAGACATTTGGTCTTTTGGGTCTCCGTGTCGCTATATTTCCTTTACGACAATTTCATTTTCCAATGCCAACAAATGATATTTAATTCTTTGTACCAACATGATTTATATTTCATCGTGGTTCAAAACACTTCTTTAAGTGTACGGAATATGTCGTATGCAATCCTTAAAGAAAATGGTGATACAGTCGGTGGGTAGTTAAACATGATTGGTTCGGATTGGCATGTTGGAATTAGGTTAGTTTCTTCCTCTTCAACATGAATTTATATCACCCTTATTCATTATCGTTTCGGATGAGGGTAGTTTTGTAGATAATTTTCTTGTCTCGGTTTTCGTTATTGTATAGCAGGGGAAGGGTTTTTTCAGGTAGGCTAAGACGAAACTCAAACTGCCTCTTCAATGTTTTGGATTATCGCTTAATGGTTCCTTAATCCTTGATTGATTTTATGTTCCAATTCAACCACCTAATTCTTCATACGTTCATTTGCTTTCGTTTGACTAGCCATCTACCCTCTCATCATCTCCTCCATTAAGGTTTTGGTAAATTCAAAATATCCTGATGGATGTGGCATTTGGTTTTGTGGGTAAGGATAATGACGGTTTGGGTTATGGTTTGGATAGGAGTACGAATGTTACTGGGGTTCATGAGTCTTGCAATCTCAGTGAAATCTTTGGTCATAAATTCTCTTCATCGAGGTTCACAAATCGGCGTGTCATCCTTCATGTAGATTTGTGAAGCGTGGTTTTCTCTATGATCGTCTCGCATCTCTTTGAGCTATTTCCTTATGATCAGGAATTTAAAATCGATTTTTGTAATGAGATCTTTGAATTTCTCCATCAACATGGCGTGTGATTGAATCGATGTTGTTTCCACGGCAGAAACAACGGTTTTTGGGGATGTTTGGAATTCTTCGAGAAATCAAGGTTGAGATGACTTTGTCTCGAGGATTTAGAATGCTTCGTTGGGAGTGTTGTAGGGGTATGTTTCTCCCCTAGTTTTTCTGTGTGTCTATATCTTGTGGTAAGATTCTTGTGTTGAACGTCTAACCATGATAAATATTTGAACTATGTTCGCCTTTGGTTTGACATTTTGTCCCGTAAAAAATGCGAAGGCATTTCTTTCAAACAGATCCATGATTCAACGAGTGTTTCTTTATCCGAGTTGGTGAAAGTTTACAATTATTCATTTAGGGAGACGTTTGAACTTAGCAGGGGAAAGTATCGACTTATAAAGCTTTTCTCATTTCATTCCACAGAAGTAATTGTTCCTTCATTAGTTCGTCTCAACCCAAGTCTTTGATTCTCTTTTTTTTTTTTTCCCCCGCGAACAATGAGAAAGGAAAAAAGTCTCAACATAACCGGCTTCTCTTGGATTTTCACACATTGGAATAGGTTACTAAAATCTTCAAGAAAATTGCTACGATTGTCGCTATTGAAGGCTCAGACCGGATTTGTCCCATCAAATTGATTATCCTGAATCATTTGCATGTGGGTGCCCTTGATACGAAAATTGACAGAAATAGGGAATTGAACAATAGCGGAACTAGGTGTCGGAGCAACGGTCCTAGTGCTTGACCACATCGGTTGGTCATTAGGATCAATGGCGATTTTGGGTGGGAATCGGGTGGTGTTTCGAATATTTCTTCAATCATCTATTTTTATTTTACGGCCTTTACAACGAAAAGTTCCTATCGATATCTGAACGGCTGTTTGACATGAGTAACTGGTGATTCGATTTTGAGGGGTACGTTCGACGTCTTATCGGGTTTAGTCCTCTTTTTGATTTTTTGTTTAAGTTCGCGGAATGGACTAGTGAGATGTTTACCCCAAGAACGCGGGTTTATACAAATCCGGAGCTATTTGCAAAAAGTCATAGGAAATAAAAATAAAAACTAAATGAAAGTAAAATCTCTTTTTGTATTTTTTTATGATATGATGTAAAAAGAAAAATAACTTAACAACTATTAAATAATCTTGACATCATCCTATCAAAGGTTCTTGGTAGCTCCATTGAACGTACAACAGAAGCGGAGAAGCGGGTCAGCGCGAAGCATATTAAAACCCAACTTCTTTAGGGAAGCATAAGCGACCTGCCTTATTTACACTATTTAGAGTCTGTACAATTGGATGAGCCGATTTTACCAATGACTTAACGATGTATAAGAATAAAAATAAACCTAATAAGAATACAAAATCTTTTTGTAGAATCTTGATAATAAATGACTAACTAATCTAACAAGTTTTTTTTTATAGATCTACTCTGTCGGGTGGCAAAGCAGTCTGCCCGGCAGAAGAAATTCGTGGTCGACGGGGGAAGGGGAATGAGCAGGGCGGGCAGAAAGGTGCGCCGGGGCGGCAGAGCACTTCTGAGTGGTTTTGGGTGATTTTTCTGTAAGACAAAAAACAAGCACAAATGAATTAAGACGAATAAAAAGATTCTAAAAGGAAAACACACACACAAATCCCCAGTAGCCAGCGCACCAAAAACTTGATGTGTCTCGCGAATACTAGTTTTAAAAAAAAAAAAAAAAACATTTATAAACAACGAATAACCAAAAAAAGCTAAGTATACTAGCGGCAAGTATAACCCTTTCGTTTGTATCTACCTTTTTGGTTGTAAGTGAGGGTCAGTTCATAGGATTTGGGACTGATTTTCGGTTTGTAGACTTTGTGAAGGAATTAAGTATAATATGCTATATAAAAACGGGTAAAGTGGTTTGTCACTAAGCCTAAATACATATACAGCAAACTTAATAACACGGAAATGCTGATCAAGCAAATTTAATAAGTTAAATAAACACTTGTTGGATTAGATCATAATACCTTTGATTTGTTCAATGAACGATGGTTTTGACAAAATTGTTAACATGTTAAAGAATTTGATGGTAACAGATTCCATAATCAATCCATATTCATATTAACATTTATTTAACAAGTTTGATTCTGCGGTTTTTTTTTTTCCATTTCACAAACATGTTAACAAATCCTCTCAAGTTCTCTTTATGCTTAATCAAGCCACTTAAAGAATATGGTCATTACCAATAGATAACATCCATTAGACAAAATGATTATATCTTAGTTGATTGATGAAGATCTTTCGACCTATGAAATCACCATTAATAATCAAGCTGGATAAGCAATGTTATGATAACTCAAGCACAAATGGGTATCTTTTACATAACAGGAAATTTGATTTTATTACATATTCAAACATAAACATCCTCATGATGATAAACATTCATCAAACAAGTGTAATAGAACTACTCCATGATTATTCAACAAAAACCAAGTGTCAACAATCTTAGCAATACTTAAACATTCTGGAAACTAATTTAATAATACCACAATAGCAATCACCATTGGTGGTTGGAATGGACTTTAGAGCAACCCTTAAAAACCTCTACTCGATATAGACTTGTTCTTACCATACCAGGAAAAAGTATACCAACACCTTATTTGATGTTCCTTTAGACTTACATATGGTTTGGGCATACAGGTTTAGAAGTCTTATAGGATTAGATACTGATGTCGTTGAAATTCATTCATTGTAGGGTAGACGGGTGGATTTTTTATAAGAAAAACCTAGTGAATAATAGTGAAGTGATATTAAATTGAGGGCATAGGGGTCTCTCTATTTATATACTATTATGTCGGTGTTCAGGCCTAATGAGTGTATCCAAAGTCGGTTAGAGGGTCTAGATCCGTTCTTGATTCCATCATGATTCTTCAGAATGAAGTTGAATAAAAAACATGGGCACATAGAGGTCGGGCGACACGGGCCTATGCCTGGCGGAATGCCTCACTGGGTAGCAATATCTCTACGGCAGCGGTAGCCCAACGACCAATTTATATATTTATTGAATTTTGCATATCTAGTTCCCATTTAAGTCGTGTGGTCGTGGTTCATTTACATTAATAAAATTCATTTAAACTCTATCTGGGGCCTTGAAGTTGTATGGTTGACTCTTTGTGTTGAAATTGTTTCCCGAGCTTTTCTTGATGCGGGATTCTTTCGTACTTGTATATAAATTTTTTTCTTCGTCTCTTTTTTTTGCTTCTCTTTATACTTCGCTACCCAACTAGGCTTGCAAACACATTTTTGGTAGATCTTTAGTAGCAAAAAGATATTAATAATTAGCCAAATACATATACAAAAGTACGGTAAACGCTACTAACTAACATACTCAATTTGAGCGTTATCAAAGTCAAAGTGATATTACATAGCAATAATAATAATAGTACGTATGTCTAGCTATTAAGTGACAAAGAGAGGGAAAAATTAGTTAGATGTAGATAATATTCAATACATGACGAGGTATCTGAATCATTACTTGTGACTTCTTCAGATCTTACAGTACAATACAGCATGTAACAAAGACACGCGGGAACATGGTCCTGATTACCCTCAAACATAAAACATTTTCCCGGATAATTTCTCCCAAAGGCTTCAGGGTTGACAAAATTTCACGAGTGAGAATTTGATAGTCTTGAACATCTATTTTTTGCCTATGACGGGTGCGAGTGACTTGACCTTCTCGATCATTTCGAATATACAAAATGATGTCATCAGAAGAAGGAGGGTTGGTTTGGTATGGACCATCCCTAGGAACACCATATGCCACCTCGTCAAGTGACCACTTGTCGGTAAATACACAAGCACCCTTACAAGGTATGTCAGAATTTGAGCAAATTCTTCAAGAGTGTAAGAAAAGAATTGATTTTGAATTACAAATTCGATTAACATTTGACCTTCGTCGATATAGTTTATTTGATATTGACTATAAAATTCAAGTATGAAGCGAGGACAAATTTGGTCATTGATTTCAAAAAGACACTCAAACTCAAGAAAACTAAACAAGGACCGAACATAGCGTAGATCTGCAAATTCCTCAAAAACCACCCGACCCTCATGAATGTAGTGACTTTCAAGGTTTCTTAGTCTTTCTTTTATAGGTGAACGGTATTCATGTGAAATTATTGGAATGTAGTGTCTTGTATTTTTATGGTCTTCAGATGATTTGCGAGGCATGATTACTTAGAAAGAAAGTATTGAAGTCACATTTTATTATCATTTACTTGTAGTATTGTATGCACATTGTTTCTAGTGTGTGCCTAAATAAAATCCTAAGAGTTAACCCAAACGCTCCTTAATTTGATTTTTATGGTCTTCAGATGATTTGCGAGGCATGATTACTTAGAAAGAAAGTATTGAAGTCACATTTTTTTATCATTTACTTGTAGTATTGTATGGACATTGTTTCTAGTGTGTGTCTAAATGTTACAAATGTGGAATAACGATTAACTCGACCTAGAAATAAAATCTTAAGAGTTAACCCAAACGCTCCTTAATTTGATTTTGCTCATCCAAACATGTCAAAAATTACATATGAATTATGTATCTCGAGTTTTGTTCATGAGATCATTATGCATGTGTTTAATAACATTTTTAAGTTGTATTAACAATGCATAACAATAATTTTATTATGTTTCTACCGTGAGTGATTTGAAAAGAAAATTGGGGTTTTGGTTCGAAATCAATTTGTTGACAAACTTACTAGTATATGTAAATCCTATATCTAAGAGAAGCATATTAGTTATACATTTTATCCTAGTAGTTCTAATTGTCCAAAATTGAAAGAAAAATGGAAAATCTCCAATTTCAATTTTTGTGTTCATCATGAATCAGAGGCTCAAATTGAAAGAAAATAGATGAAATGACTTACAATTGATGATCTTTATGATGTTAGGAATGATTATTAGTGTTGATTTGATCTTCAATTAGTGTTTTAGTGGTTGATTTTGAGTTTTGGTGGTTTTGGTTTCATGTTCGTCGCACCAGCACAGAAGGAGTATGTTTGGTTTTGTGTTTTGAAAATTTTTGATTAAGTGTAAATATTTGATGTCTGCTGGTGGCGGTCCCATATCGATAAGGGGGCCGCCTGAAAAGGGTTTGGGGCCGCCTGAGATATGGGGGCCGCTTGTATTACAGGTTTTTAGACTTTTAAATTTTGACACAAATTTACGAGGAAAAGTGACTAATTAATTTACATTTCGTGAATTAAAAATATTTAACAAGCTTCGGATGAAGTTGTTAAATTGTCACGACATGAAATGGAACACGGACTAGAATCGAGACTAGAAGAAGGAGAAGCGGACTAATACGATTTATGGAATGTGTTCCATCATTCCTAAACCAAGACGAAGATAATTAAATGATTCACATTTAAGGGTTTCCTAAGGATGTCGGCAATGTTGTTGACGGACGACACTTTTTTGATTGAAATATGTCCTATCTGGACATTATCACGAAGAAAGTGGTGACGAATTTCGATATATTTAGTTCGAGAGTGTTGCACCGAGTTTTTGCTAAGGTCAATCACTCCTTTATTGTCGCACATGATCGGGATGTCGTCGAGTCAAATGTCGTAGTCGATAATAGCTTGTTTCATCCATAGTTCTTATTGACATGCCTTTTCGACGCTTACGTATTCGGCTTCGGTAGTGGATATAGCAAGAGCGGTGATAACGCTCAAATTA
>BQNB010121863.1:6275-20385 GCA_026074375.1 Tanacetum coccineum
CACTTCCTCGTTTTCACCAATTAACCAACAATCACAACATCGGTTTTTAGCATACACGACCATTTACAGTTTAATTCATACATGCTTTTCTACCATAAACACATTAATAACTATTTAGATGCTATAAAATCTAACCAAGTTCAATTAAATTAAAACCAAACGTCACATCGAAATTAAAATGCCCTCCAAAGAAATTTGAAGGAGAGTAAAAAAATACCTTTCGTAGCAGCAAAACCATCCCGAAAATCATAGAGAGATCAACAATAGCATAGCAATAAATTAGTAACAATTGGAGAACCCGTAATCATAAAGATAAGGCAAAAAAAGTCATCACCTCATAAATATTATTCCAAGCTGCAAACTAAAATACAGAATACTGTAAATAATTAGATCAATTATAGTATCATATGAAATAAAATGTGAAATTACTGGTAAGGTAAAACAATAACCACAAAAGATTTCTGTCCAAATATCACCAGCCCAAAGCATCCATGAAACCTGAAAATCACAGAATCGGAGATCTATTAACAAAAAGAATTCTCAAACATTAATACACACTGCTAACAACTTAATAAGTTTGATTTAAAACAAAATCCACGAACAGTGAACAAAAACCCTAACACCTCGATTAAATCCATTACCTAACTATAACGATATAACAAGCATAACCATGCATTCTACTCGTCATTCCAACAAAAACAATTACATAATACTTACCTTATAATTTTAGAGCAGCTGAAACACTACAAACCTCACTGGAAAAACATAATTGTTCGCTGAAAAACCCACCGAAAAACCTAAATAACACTATGTGTTTTTTCATGTATTTTTTATATTAAAATGAAAACCAGTGATTTATATATTCAATCTTCACCAATCGAATACAGGTGTCAACCATGCAATTAAGGTATGTGGAAATGAAGCTTGTTGTAGAAGCGTGACATGCAATTAAGGCAGGTTAGTGGAGCACCCACTAACTCTGAACCCATTTTTAATCCCCAACCAGACGGTTCGGCTCTACCCGTGAATAATGTCAGCTTGAGGCGCGCCTTCTCAGTGCTTCTAAGCCGATCGTCTCCCTCAAGCCGGCTCCAAACTCGGCGGCTTTGCTACAGTACTGGCTCACAAAAGAACTTAGATAAATGTTACATAGTATAATATAATGTATGAACCCTTTCTAGAGGATATGTACAGACCCCTTTAAATACATATCATAATAAAAGTACTATGTATTATTGAGAGGAATAAGTGCATGCTTATAAAGAACGGTTTTTTGAACAAATGAAAGACAAGGCCATATAACGGTTTTTTAAGCATGATCAAATAAATCTGTATGTCTTGCTTAAAATGCAAAGATTAAATGTTCTTAACTTTTAAACTATAATACAAAACTTAAATTTAACATGTAAATTATGATGACTCACATTTGTTAGACAATGAAAACCTAACTTTATTATTAACCATTATTTATAGATTGCAAAGACATGATAACCTAAACCTTAATGGACCCTAAGCCTACAGACCGGGCTTGGGCCGACTGACTTAATCCATCTGATACTCCCTCGCAGTCCGAGCGGCGAGTCGCGAAAGCTCGGACTGGAGTAGTAAACTAGAAAAGAAAAAAAACAAAACGTTAACATAATAAAAGCATAACTTTAGTCGACCGGTAACAAAACCATACCAACGATCCACTCTAGTTGACCGGTAACAAAGCAGTACCAACTAACAAAACCGTACCAACGGTCAACTTTAGTCGACTGGTAACAAAACAGTACCAACGATCGACTAAAAAACAAATAACAAAACCACTGTAACTTTTTTTAACATAAAACTAATTATTAAATTATCTTTGCTCCAATAGCTGCCGTCTTCCAGCCATCATAATTGTTTGGTATCACATCCAGCGAATAAAAACAAGACCCCAAAAGGACGGAGCCCACCAAACTGTGTGTAGCCTTGTATGGTATCACATAGGGATTGGACCAGTTTTGGACATGGTTTAAGCAAGGTATCAAACAACATTTATTGAAGGTTGACTGACATGAGGATTAGGGTTGGCACAACTTTTTTTAAGAAGGTTAAAGGGTGACGACTAGGGTTTGATGGGGTGGTTTAGGGAAGGCGGCTCAACATAGCCACCTAGGTCTGAGTATCAGACCCGCTCCGATATCATGTTAGACAATAAATAAACTTGTAGGTGTAACTTTATTATTAACCACTGTTTATAGATTACAAAGACATGATAACCTAAACATTATTGGACCCTAAGCCCACAGACCGAGCTTGAGCCGACTAACTTAATCCATCTAATAACATTTATGTCCAAAACTCAAATTTATATAGTATATAGATATAGATAGATAGGTAGATTTATTTCAGTCATGTAACATGTATGTTTTGTGCGATCCTTCGAATATTTAACTGAACGATTTGAAAAGTGACCCGCGCGTTGCGGCGGGGGCTAACATGTTACTGCAACGTGTAGAGGAAACATATAGTTGATTCTTATATTTAAGCATCACATCTTTTGTTTGCATAGAAATATATCAAAATTCAAGAGTAACCATCATGTCTTTTATAAGATGAGCAAGTTCAAATGTGTTTCTGAAAAATGTGTATCTACATTTTAATGCACACATCCTACTAAATTTCAAGTGTAAATAACTTACGACTACTTGCCGAAAGCTGATACAAAATTTAGTTAAGGGAACATGTAAATAACCTGATAATAGTTACCGAAAAAGTCTGAATACATTGGATTTTTAGCAGAATGACAACCACAAAATCCACCTTCCCGTTCATAAAACCCGAATGGCCTTCCCGTTCAATCTACTTCTATCAGCCACATACTTCTTCATAACCTGCTCGAGTACCTACTTGCTGTAAACAATGCATCTGCAATAGAAAGTATGAAGCAGGATGTAAGAATTAGGGGTGTTTGGGATTACTTATCAAAATCCAGATCCAAAAGATATAAGTTATCATGAATTGGATCAGATCCTTGTTATTTATGTATCCGTTTGTATCTTGTGGTATATGCGCCATCAAGATTGAAGTATTTATGCTCCCTATTCCATCGTAATCAAAAACCGCAACACAACAGTATGAATGACTTGCAGCAGAACATATCTTTGTGCAAAACATGATATTATGAGAATACCTGTGTTATCTTTGCTGATGGACATACATTCTTCAGAACAGCGAGTACATTTCCAGTTAGATTGCGAAACACGATGCCTATTCTCCGCTTGTACTATCTGGAAAATAAACCTCACTGGCTACCACCATAAAATATACATCATGTATACTTGTGAACCTACATCATTTTTCATTTTTTTAATGAATCAGTGATACTACACTAATACAAATAAAAATCACAATGTTTATATGTGAAAAAAAGGTTAAGAAAAATCGGTGTTGGCAAAGTTAGTGAAACAAAAACCCATTCAGATTTTCTTTCACTTTCTTCTCGTGCTCTTTGCTCAGCCTATGCAAAGTGGTCATGATTTGAGAACTATTAACAACATGTTACGGAAGGTAACCATTACATATCAACTATAAATGGCAAAAGGGCGCTCAAGTCAGGTTAGTTGATCAGCCAACATTATTTTAGAGTAAGTTATGTATTAAGGATTTTGTTTAACTACAAATGGCAAAGGGGCAGGCAGGTGAAGTATAATCACGTAGACTCTTATCACAAAAATGATACAAGATATGTGCTTACAGTTCACATATGATCATGCAACTAAGAGTTTGAATTCTAGTATTGTGATAAGTGATAACCTTCCTGTATATAAATTTCATGTTACATAAGTAAATAATATCTGATTCATAAATAAATTCAGAAGACTTGCAACAATTTATGCATGTTCACAATCATTGATGCTTAAATTAGGTAAGATGGAAGAGAGACAAATGTGGGAAGCTTACTTTTTTCACAGAATCTGATCTCCGCATATACGCCTTTGAGCCGGAGAGTTTCATGTCTTCTTTTCTAAATTTCTGAAAATTAACATGTAAAATAACACTCAATATGATCTAACATCAACAAAATACAGCCAGCATGTATTAGCGTGCACATACACATTAAAACATGTATGTATCCATCGACTTTCATAAATTCTAGTTACTAAACTTAATTTTAGATTAGTACCTGAACTCCCCACTTTTTGCAAGCTGAACAACCCTGAAAGAAGTCGAAGAACAAAGATACAGAAGCTTGCCCGTCTCATCAAATGTATTCAGCCTCGTAGCTCCAAACATCCAAAGCGCATATCTAACAACACAAAATATTCTAAATTTAAAAGCTAAATAGTAACCAATAGGAGGTGTCTTGGATAGCACTTTCAAAAAGCATATGCATTTGTAGTAATGTGTTTTTCTAAAATATTTTGTTTCAAGAATCACCCCAACTGATAATTGTACTTGTAAGTCCTTAAAAAACTCACCCCAACTATCTCAAAACGTATAAAATAGTAAAAAGTTACAAATGGCAGCATATAAATACTACAACATCGCAAGCATCGTGACATACAACTAATAACCAAGGGGTGTTTTCCTAACCCCATTTTTGAGCTTATGAGTTGACTTGATTTCGGTTTATATTGCATAGGTTCACACTTTCAGTTTAGTCTGACGCGGGGGTGAACCTTCATCTCAAATATTCTACAAAACATATCAGCTCTATCCTCACTTTTCATTTCAGGATTTTTCTCAAAAATACCTCCTAATCTCTGGCTACTAAAAATACCTTCTTAGAATCATAAATTTCTCGACGTCCATCTGAACGGTAAGTGTTATAGCTGGATACAGTTTATTTCTTAGAGCCTTTGGCTTTTTTGTACCCTCTGTGTGTTGTACATTACCTTACATCTTAAAAAGCGTAACTTAAAACTTCATACCTATCTACTGCTAAATTGTCATTCAAGCACCCGCTCCTAAAATTCCAATTCACAATTACTTAAATCACAATTAATCTTTGGATGGACGGATACATTTCAACCCAGTAATAAAAAACATCAAACTAAATATCACATGTTCAAAAGCATCAAATACGTTAAGTAGTTATATCACTATTGTCGTTAAATGTATATGAGCAAAAGAGAAAAGAAAAAACAACTTACTCGACGTTCGTTAGTGATATCAGCGTCTTTATTAGCTAAGCCGATAAACCATTTGGTTGATATATCATGGAAATTACCATACCCCTGTCATAGTATGGTCATTATATCAGCCCATCCAAACACCCGAAATGTACTTTTTATGATGCAATGAAATCACAATTTAGTTATTAGTCACATGTTACCTTGGCAATGGTATTTGCTAAATCTAGATCATATTAAGGCCAAACGCATCATTATTAGTATGTTGCCATATAAGTAAAAAAAATGTGTCCACCAAAATCAAGTCAATTAAGAGGATATGGTGATATAAAATACATCTCTGAAGCAATAGCCGAAAATAAAAGCTGACATCTCTCTGACTTCTCGATTCAGTCTACAGACATAAGAGTACACTAAGATACATTGACATTGATTCCACTTCTCAGAAACTCTAAAATGTTTATTAGTGTTAAATAATATTTCATCCCAAGTTCCTGCTACTTTTCAATAAGCAGCTTATTTCAAAGTGTTTATTTTAACAGGCAACTAAAATTACCAAGAAAGCATTTTTTTTTTCTTATATCATTTTCAATAAGCAAATCATGAACCATAGAAAATGAACATAAGCCCAAATCTCAAACTAACCAATTCATAAAAACACAAATAGGATCAAACCCTAACCATGATTTACAATAAAAATCAAAACTTTAACTAATTTAGGAAACCATACCCACATATTGTAAACACAACTCCTTTTTCTCACTGCATCTTCCAGCTCCTCATCTTTCATATTTCCTGTTACAAAACAATAAACCCAATTCAGAAAAACATAAAGAAAATCAAACCCTGATCTTGATTTTTCACAATGAAAGACTAAAGAAAAAAATACCTGATAAGTTAGTAACTGCTTATTTATGATTCAATTTTTCTTTAGGAAATTGATTGGCACACTTTCTTTTTTTATTGACACACTCCAATGTACAACTGGAAAAGCAGCATGCAACAAATGTACAACTGCTTAATGCGTAAAGTGGAGTGTGCAAAAAAAAAAAAAAGGTGCAAATCACTAGCCTTTTCTTTATGATAAGTCTGTAGGAGGTGAGGCGCTGATGAAGAAGCGGTGAAATTGAGAACTATAGCCGCTAAATCAAGAATTATCCGGAATGAACGAATATGCTATATCCGCTAAATAGCTCAGGAAGCCAAAAAAATAAGCAGCCCATATGGGCACCGACCATTTGAGGATTAGTATAAAGAGTAATATAATCATAATCACATTGCGCAACTGTAATCAATTATAAATCGTCGTATTAGTCAAGTACATAATTAATGAAGTGTGCTCGCTTTTTTGCAATTTAAATTGAGGAACAAACAAAATCAATAGTCAAAAGTTCAAAACTGTTAAGATATCAAAATTTATTATAAGATCTTACAACCCTACCAATAAAAAACATTTTGAATCGCTCTAGGATCATTTGGATTATGGGATTGTGTCTAGAATCTGCTCTTGATTTGAGTTGTTTTATATTTTATTTCCTAAAATTTTATACGAGTTTTTTTTTTGCGATGTACTATTTACATCACACCATTTTTTCTACATGTTGGTTCTAGAGTCATTTACATAAGTCTAGAAGTAGTTGTCATCATGCCTCATCATACTTCAGTGTTATTTCAGTTTTTTTTCTCCTCTCATCATACCTCATTTTGGTCATCACGCCTCACATTTCATTAAAATGCTAACTGTATACAAAATATACTCACTAAATACTTCACACAGACTCACACACCAAATAAAAAATATTAAAACAAAAAGAAGGACCCACAAAAATTAAACACTCACTATGGTGACCGGCTCCCCACTCTCTCATCTTTTTCCATTGTCTCACCCGTAAAAATGTTTGTGTGTTTTGAGAGTCACCCGTGTGTGAGGCTCTCACCATGCCAAACTTACGACCACTCCCTCAAGTCTAAGGGTGTACTTTTCTATCACTCGAAGCCGTGACATAGATGGGAAAGAAGAATCGGATCTTGATTTAGGTGACAAAGATGAAGTTTTGCAACCTTTAAAATGATAGATTGCTTATTTATGTTTTAAAATTTTGAATGTTTTCATTTTATCTCATTAAATTGTTCTTTAGCGATGAAAACTTGAACTTATTTAATGTGTTTTACTATTTTTATTGTTATGATGATTCAACTTTGAACGTTAAAATTTTCCTAGGTTATCTTACGAAGTCATTTTTGATGTTTGGTACATATGTACAAGTGTATACCATTATCATTTATGACCTACTAACCCCTCATAAGAAGACAAGACATTTTGGTTGGATTTTGCGATTTTGATCCAATCTTAATTTTTCAAAGACAAAAACGATTCTCAGTAGTGTCTCGATCTTCACAACCTACTCATTTGTCAAAACTATTTTATAGATCTAATTAGGAGAAATACATGTTGGATGGCGAAAACGGCAATTTATTGGTTTTAAACATTACAAACATCCCAGAAAAAAGCTCCAACGGTCTCACTTATCGGTTGCATTATTAGAATAAACGTCGAAAGGCTATCACAACTCAACCTCTCGAAGACCTAAAAACCAATCAAGGATTCACATAGCACCAGAACGAAATGCTAACACGGCAACACAAATCTTTTTTCACTTGTCGCATATTCGATTAGATTAGATACCATGGACAACACAAACCTTTTTTCACTTGTCGCATATTCGATTAGATATTATGGACAATAATATAAGAAAATGTAACGAACTTGTCAAAATTTATGATTGTATGCACCCTACCATTATTTTTACCTTTGTGTGTATCATACTTTCTAATTTTAACTTTTGTATGTATTATTTAATTTTCTAGGATCATTTTAACCCTCCATTGATGATAAACTTAGGGGTAAAATTATCACAAAATACAAACACATGTCGAAATTAAAAAGTATGATACGCATAGATCAAAATTTTAGTAGTGTATATGCAACCATAAATTTTGACTAGTTAGTTACATTTTGTTATTTTTATCGCTATTACATATCAGAACCGTAAGATTAAGCATTATTGATTAAAAAAACTAAAGCTGGCAAATAATACCCACGAGTCAACATTTGGGTCAATTGGACTCTTTTTTTAAGTATGATGGGCTAAATTGACTCCCTCTTTTATTGTCAGCGGGCTTGAAGGACTATTGAATATGATGGAACAAAAAAAACATGGGTATAATGGTCAGGTAATTTTTTGACGATGAGTATTTTTTGATGCCATCAGCTAGCTAGTGTTGTTTTTTGACATTTGCTATTTTTTACGTTTTCTCATGTTTACGTCCATTTTTTTACGTTTTCGTTCGTTTTTTTACGTTTTCCTTCGCTTTTTTACGTTTTCGTCATTTTTTTACGTTTTCGCTCTTTTTTTTTAAGTTTCTTTCGTTGTTTACGTTGTCGCCTGCTTTTTACTGTTACGTCCGTTTTTTTATGTTTTCGTTCATTTTTTACGTTTTCGCCTGTTTTTTACGGTTACGTCCGTTTTTTTACGTTTTCGTCCGTTTTTTTACGTTTTCGTTCGTTTTTTTACGTTTTCGTCATTTTTTTCGTTTTCGTTCATTTTTTTACGTTTTCGTTCGTTTTTTACATTTTTCGCCTGTTTTTTACAGTTACATCTGTTTTTTTTACGTTTTCGTCCGTTTGTTTACGTTTTTGTTCATTTTTTTACGTATTTGTCCGTTTGTTTACATTTTCGCCCGTTATTTTACGCTTCGTCTTTTTTTTTTACGTTTTCGTACATTTTTTGAACGAAAACGTACAAAATCGGTCGAAATCGGACGAAAATGGACGAAAACGTAAAAAAGGACGAACACGTAATAAACGGACGAACACGTAAAGACGAAAACGTAAAAAACGTACGAAAACGTAAAAAACGGACCGGAACGGACAAAAACGTAAGAAAACATACGAAAAGGAGCGAAAACGTGCGAAAGCGAGCGAAAACATAGAAAAACGTGCAAAACGTGCAAAGGTGTGTGGAACCGTACGAAAACGCTTAAAACGTACAAGAACGTAAAAAACGTAAAAAAAGTGTGAAAACATTCTTAAACGTAGAAAAAATTTAGACTCTTTGCCCATTTGACCCGCGACCGTTTGGCCCATGTTTTAAAAATCACCCGTTTGGCCCGCACCCGTTGCCCGTTTGGCCCGTCGCCCGAGCCAGCCCGACCCGCCCATTTTGCCACCTCTAAAAAAACCAATGGCAATTTCAACCAGTAAATGACCAGGTGATGCTTGATAAGTAGTGAAAGATAAGAAAGATAAGATTAAAGAAAGTTAAATTAACAGGCAAAAAAAGGGGATATTCATATTATTACACAAAATTTGCTTCTATGGCTTCGCAAAATAAATCAATAATACTATTTCTTTCATGGTGTTTATAAAAATTCCCTCTCCAAAAAGAATATAACTCAAAAGAAACAATATGGAACATCTAAACAATGCCAAAAAATTTCTACAGTTTCTGACCTTTCTAAACCTCAGTTTGTGACACAATCAACAAGATAGGGGTGAGTTCGGTTCACATACCGTTCCCATAACGGCTTGTACCTCCCAAACCCGAACTTGAGCCACGGCTTCAGGTTACCATTAAAATGAACCACAGCTGCACTGTCTATCAACCTGTTATCAATGTTCATATCATAGCCCAATCCTAACACGTGCCATCTTCGGTCAAGTGGCTCAGTCCGTCCATAAAAAGTTAATAAACCCGGTGCTAAAGTTCCAAACTTCCACAATGTCGCATCAACGTTTTGTTCTTGCCAGTAATGGTACGTGGCTGTCACATTAGCGTTCCTCCACGCTACAAGATCAAAGACGTTTAAACCAAACGCCCACCCACATGCCTGTGGGTCAAATTTGGAGCTAAGAACCGGATTTGAAAAGTTTAAGTATTTATAAAATCGATGATAAGCTTCAAGACAAGTTTCAACAGCTCCATTCACGTTTCCATGAAGATCCAACGAGAATAAAGGAGTCAAATCTTTCTGAACAATGACGTCATCATCAAGAAAGACAACTTTTTCAAGGTGAGGATAAATCTCCGGGATGTAGAACCGAAGATGGTTCAATAAAGATACATACTTTGGGTTCCCAGACTTAAGCTCGTTGTTTAAATCTTGAGACCCTTCAAAATAGTATCCCCGCAAGTCGTTTTCTGTTAGTTTTCTAACAACTGGTGAATACGAAGCATTTAACCAAGATAAGTCTTCGACTTTTTGCACTTCGATTACAGACTCTTTAAAGTCGTTACTGACAAACCAAGCTTGCATGGCTCCATAGTTGGGTTCGTTTGTGACTATATGGAACACAAGCTGTTTTGGGTGGTCCGTGTTTGAAACAGTAGAGTTGACCACAGCTGAAACAGCTAATAAATTATCTGAAAATAAGCAGAAGTGATAAAGATTATTGTCTAGTAACCGTGGAGAGTTCTTGATCTCATCTGCAAGGTCCTGCAGTTTCTTGATTGTAAGCCAATCAGCCCAAAGTTTGACATTAAGACAGTGAAGATTCTTGGGCACTGCTTCGGATGCTAACTGACCAAAAAATGTGCTTTGAACAGTGGCTGCATTTGCACGCTCTTCAAGAGCTTGGATGTGAGATTTCATGGTCATGATGGTGGTTGCAATATCGTAATGGGAATCTTGTGCTTTGAAAATGAGAGCTGATAGGCTTTTAATGAGTGGCTCAGCCTCGTTTTGTGTCATTGGGACCTCTTTCATGGCAGCTTTTGAAAGTAAAAACTGACAGCTTCTAATCTTTGAGCTCAACTCCCAAGCAAGATGATGGTTTTTACGTTCTTTCGCAATGACTATATACGCTTTTGCAAGTGTCATTTGATCTAGTAATTGTCGGGCATATGAATTGGCGTTTGCTATTTCCTTGGTTAGATTTAGGTCCCCATGATTAAGCTGTAGTGTTCCGGCATCTCTCTCCTGAAAACAGTTGGATAGTGTAAGTGGTGAGGTGATATGACCAATCGAGTCTACGGAAACTCAGACACACATCACACAACAAATTCAAGGAAACAAGAAGCAAAAAGGGTGTAATTATTGCAAAAATAGTGTCATGTTGGTGCTAAAAATGCTCATTACAAGTATTTGCAGCAGAAACCATAAATTTATTATTTATTGGTGATCATTTAAGAACTACTTGTGTGTATTTAGTATGATCTTGTATCCAGTAGCTCCTATTTTTATTTTTTTTATTTTTTTTGTGGTAGTGACATGCTTCAATTTAAAATCTTAAGCGATGATTTAGATAATATTGGTGATCATTTAAGAACTACTTGTGTGTATTTAGTATGATCTTGTATCCAGTAGCTCCTATTTTTATTTTTTTTATTTTTTTTGTGGTAGTGACATGCTTCAATTTAAAATCTTAAGCAATGATTTAGATAATATTATTGCTTTGATGAGTGAGCACACCTTATCAGAATGGTTTTCACGATCATAAAATTGCACAGATACACAAACCTGGCAAAACTTATACACAGACAGATGGTCGGTTTACCATCAAACCAACTCGAACATATAATCCCACATGGTGCCTCCTTCCCTATCACACATATTGTTATTAAAAAGATACACGTAACTACAGAATTTGAAAATAAAGGGGTTTGATATGCTTGGGTTTAAATTGGTTTACTTTTAAGTTGGGTTGTATATATGTTTTGAATTTAATTTAACAAGCTGTGTTTAAAAAAGCACGCATCAGGCTCGCTTGAGGTGTGATGCGATGCGACGCGACGCACTACCCTATTGCATCAGACACCCTAGTGCGTTGCGATCACGGGATGCGTGGTGAGGCGCACGCATCAGCTGAGGCATGCATCAGCGCTTTTTGGCGCATCATCTACTTTAGACCTTACAACATAAATTTGGACTTACGAATGTATATTGGGCTTCTTATAATGGGCTTTACGTGTGATATGTGGGTCCAATTTAACCAATTCTTGATAAGAAGTAACAGATACGAGACACAAATCTTAGATCAAATCCTAATATGACTTCTAGTTTAGTCTTGGAGAGACACAAAACTTCGCATGAATGCTTTTGATTTGCTTCCAATTATTAACAAAAATGACACTTTTGATCTTTGTTTTTGACTATTTATATATTTTAGCAATAAGGAATCTCAAACTATGAGAACGCATCGTATCTTTTTGTATTAAGTGTGGTATTAATGTGTTTTGTGTACTATATTTAATTAAGAAGTATTCTTTATAATATTGTCGCCTCGGGTACGTGATGCATGCGCTTTCGCCTCGGCTTTTTGACCCTTATCGCAACGGAGCGCATCGTGCTTTTTAAAACCTAGGATTTAAGTTGTTACAATTTTGCATAACTATTTTTTTCTTGGACACAAATAAGATGACTGTTGAAAAAGGGTGTAAAAGGACGAAAATACCCTTCATATTAGGACATATGCACATCACATGAGTGGATATAACCCTGAATCAGAAATAACCAATTTTATGGTAGATGAATCATATATTAGATTGTGCAGTCAAAACTAGTTTAGACTAAGACTTTCATCATTGATATGTTCACAAACTAGTTAACTAATTGTCTAATTCACGGATCAATCTTCAATAAATTAAATTGCCACCAGGCACCAAGGATGGATAAACCTTAAATCATACTTAGGAAAAACTGCGACTGGTTTGGAAGCTCAATTTTTTAACTGTTATAGGACCTGATATTACTCTATTTCTATTCATAAGTTTAGTCAGTTAAATACTTTAATCATAGAATGCCTTCTACAATACTTTCACATATGCAACTACTTGAGCTTAAAATTTAAATTCCATTGTTTTTCATCCAATATTTTCAACAGCTAACTATAATCCACTTTATGAACTTCTTAACCATAATTATAGTCTCCTTTCGTCTAAACTATCATGATGCCCTCAATTCTACGGCTTTCAACTACATTACCTTAACCGTTGCTAGTTTGAAATCATGAAAACAGGCTCTTAACGAATAACACATTATTAAAGTACATAAGCATGCCAAACTAATACTGATTACATAAGGATTGTCACGATCTTAATGAATCAGTTCCTGAACAAACCCATATCAAAATTACAACTACAAATAATAAAGAACATAAGTTTACAAAAAATATGGCATAGATTGTATACTTATATAAAAAAAACATACCAATACAGGATGTTCCACTTGATCTTTATATTCTTGATTCTGTTGAACAGCTAAATAAATAAAACCACCAACACACAACAAACCGACAACCACCCAGATCCAAACTGACCACCGCCGCCTTACCGGCCGCCGGTACTCCGCCGCCCGCCGCCGCATCTTTAATCAAGATTCTCAAACTGAACACCTTTTTATCATAATTTATAGAAGTGAAACAAAATTTAGATACCCTTTACGCTAAATTTAAGATTAAGCTAATAAAAAGAGTGTGATTTTGGGTTATGGAATTATGCAAAATCTTGGTTTCGATCATAAAGAGTGAACAGTGAGTTTGGGGAGTTAACACATGGAAGCACATGTGATGGTTTGTTACTTTGTTTAATGTTGTTTACTGTTTTTTATTTATTACTCCTCCCGTTTTAAAATTATTGTCTCCCGACAAAAAACACATAGTTTAAGAAAAGTACATTTATTACTGCTTTCTCTTTTTTACTTTTTGACATAATGACAGTTTTATCCTTAGATAATTAATTAAAGTCTTATTTAAAGTTTGTAATAATAATTTCAAACAAGGGTAATATAATAAACTTGATCAAATTTTACTATCTATTTTTAGTAGTGAACAATTAAATTAGGACATCCAAAAAAAATATAGACAATAAAAATGGGACGGAGGGAGTACTATAAGTTGAGTAACTGAATGTGGTAGGGATTAAAACCTGGCATAGTCATTCGTTGGTAGTAGTTTTTTGAAGAGTACATTGGATAACTCGTCCCTTTGGTTTGGTCAAGTTTTATTTTCA
>BQNB010121864.1:0-20385 GCA_026074375.1 Tanacetum coccineum
TATCTAATTAAGCTATAAAATCTAGACTCATAAGCTAAATTAACAAATTAAAATTCTAAAATTCCTAAGTACTGTTTTTTGTTTTTTTGAAGTTTTTTAGTTACTTTTGACAGCAAAATAAGCTAGGAGAATAAACTAGAAAATGTAATCTAAGACTTATTCTATATTAAGCTATAACTAGACTTAATCCATTACTTGAATCTAAAATCCCAAATCATATTCTTACTTAACTAAAAATTAAGCCAAAAGTAGCAGTACAAACTGTGACAGCAGTACTAACCTTTTGGTTAGTACTGGTGCACTTTGCACAAGTGCAACACAAAGGTGCAGGTTTCCTAAGGGAAACCTTGCACTTAGACACACTCAAATTGTGTGTCTAAACACAATGCTAGCAAGATCCAAGCCTTAAGGGCTTAGATCAAATTTTGCAAAAGTGAAATTCCAAGAAAAATGCCCTGGTGCTGTCAAACTTAATATAAGCTCAAACTTTTTCATTTTCAAAATCTAACTTATAAAATCTCTTTTCCTAATTGTCTTAAAGGTAAATACAAGTGACTCAAGCAATATGCACAATTAGTTTTGACTTTTTGAGGTCAAACACTTTTAAACCAAACACCCCTTTAAAAAGTGACAGATCAAATTTAGCTTATGAAATGAAAATCTAATTATCAAAAACTTAAGACCAGATAATGCATAGTTTATATTATTCCTAATGAGCATGAATTAACAACTAAATAAGCAGTAATCTAAGATTTAAGCTAGTTTACCTTTTTTTGGTTTTTTCAAGGTTTTTAAGACTATTTAATGAAAAACTATGTTTCAAACTAAGAAAGTCAAAAACAGATGAACTATTGAGACTAATTAGCTAAATAAAACACAAATGAGCAACAATAAGCAAGCTTAATAAGCAAATAAGCAGATCTGAATATAGAAAGCAAAGAAATCACTATTTAAAGCTAGAATAAAAGGAAATGAAAGAGAAACTTACAAAAACCTTTAGCTAAACAAAAGGGACCAATAATGGCAGCTACAAGCTCCCTAGCTTATTAAATAAGCTAGGGTAAAGTCCTTGGGATCTCTTCCAAGTTAAGATCCCCTTCCAAAAGCTCAATTCCAATACATTCCATAGTAAATGTAATTTAGACTGGTTTAAGGTTTAGTAAGGCTTAATTCTGAATTGATTAAGCTCTATTTCAGCTTATAGACTGAAAGAGCTTATTAAGAGCTTATTAGCTTATTGAGACAACTTGGCTTATTAAGAGAGCTTATAAAAAGAAACTTTGAGAGATTAAGAAAAACTGAATTTCATTAAAAGAAAACTTGCTTACAATACTTTTAAAGGAAAATTACAAGATTAAAACATCATTAAGCTAAGAATTTGAAATTTAAGCTACAACTAAATTAAAAGCTACTTGTAAAAAAAACTAGATATCGTGTGTGTGAGAGGTGAGGCCCTATTTATAGGCTGCCTTGGATCCTTCTAGCCTCTTGCCTTGCTCTCCAATCCTTTTAATCCTGGCCAATCATTTCTTCAATCATTTGAGCATCAATTGTGGCCGTTTGATCAAGCTGTGGACACCTGAGGATTGCCAGCGTGTCATTCTCTTTTGGATGTATTTGTGCTTCTTTTGTGACTGATTTTAGCACAAAAAAACACACCCCTTGTGCTTCTTCCATTGATACGTGGCATGAGCTTGATAGAGGGATACTTAGAGCCTTGATTTGACTAATCTCTCCCTGCCATCTTGTAAACGATCACTTGAATTGACTTCCTTGACCCTCAATTTGGAAAAGCCCTATGATTTTGACCTTGGGTAAACACGGGGAAGACGGGTGAATAGTAAAATGGGTTTCGCGCCCATTTTTTGACAGTTAAAACTGTTATTACTTTGGCCTTTTGACACTTTCAGTCCCTTTCATTCCTTTCTTATTTTCTAGTTATAAACAACTTTGGGAAAGTGCAAGTTTGGTCCTTGAAGTTTATATAAAAGATAAATGGGCTAGGGTTTTGGGCTTTTGTGAAAGTTGAGGGACCAAGGTGAAACATTTTGAGGATTTGTCCTTTTGTGTTGACTGGATTTTACTGAGGCTTGACTTTTTTGGCTTCGGCTTTAATTCTTTGGCTTCTTCTTGTACTCTTCTGATTCTCGTGTCCGTGCTTGCCCGTTTTTGATTGTTTTCTTGTGATTTTTGATTTATCCGTACCTGCACACACAAAACACAAATACAAGCATATTTTTGCCATTTTTGGTCTGTTTTGGGTTTAATTGGGTTATTTTAGGTACAAACGGATATGTGTATTTTACACTTATCACATAACAAAACACCAAACCTGAACCCAGTTCAGCTCTTTAAACATCAATCACAAGGTCAGTTTCAAAAACAAAAAGTGATTTTCAAAATTAATAATTTTATTAAGTAATTTCTTATAAAGGAAGTTAACTAGTTTAAAAGTTTATTAAAAGATGACTTTCAAACGTTTGAATGACCTCACCTTTTCTCTCGCCTAATTTAACAGTGCACAGACGGCTGTATAATGTTCTAGGTGTCAGAAGCATGTTGTGATGATTTTCATTAAATACAAAGTTTAACACACATGTTAAAAACAAACCCTTTTATTGTCACTGAACCCATATAATCAATCTAAACACAATAACATAAACACCTAATTGCAATCAAATCAACAATCACTTGCGATCCGTTCATTCATATTAAATTTAAAATGGATCCAATGAAGAAACAAATGCAGCGGTACCGATACTGTCCCCTTATGTTGGTTGAAAGTGACTACGATTCTAGGACAGTACTTCGTTTTCACAGGTACATTCGAGCAAAATCCCATATGGGAAAGCAGATATGGAAAAATCCATCCAGAATGGACTACACCTCAACCCCATGGGCACTGATCTCCACCTACTGATTCTACTGTTGTGCCCGCACCGAGGATGAAACAGGATTACTCGAATTCAATGAACAGGAAAACAAACTTGAGTTGGCTGATTCTCAAGGCTGAAATCTTTCTTAGTCAAGGTATTCCCAGACACATCTTCAACAAACTAATCAATACAAGCTCGGCAATAAGGAGATTTGTGGATAATGTGGGTTGCTTATGAGGATCAGGTCCCTCGGACTTTCAAAAAAGCGTAGGTAGATCTGGTGTGATGAGTACGTAGCTTCGTGCTATTGGAAAATGAATCAATTCTTGATTACTTTGTGCGTTTCCACTATACTTGTGAATGACATGGAAGATTACTCAGCTCAACATTCCAACTTCTTCAGATGACTCTAACCAAGTTTGTCAACCAAAACCTTCAGGCTATTGGGGTAAGTATGTGACTTATGTTAAACAGATCCATGCGGATATCTCAAACACTACCTTATGTTCAGATCTATATTCATTCTCAAAGCCTTTCGAGCCTCATGCCAAAAAAGACCTCTCAAGAATCGTGAGCAGTTACAAAGTATTGTGATACTCTGCCTATGTGCTCACACCACATCTGCCACCTGCTCTTTCATCACCCTCAACTCCTAGTCCTCATACCTACTGCTCAGTTCTATTGATGCTTTGGATGGCCACTTTGATCAGATTGCTAATCTCTTAACCGTGGTTTCCCAAATAGAAGTTTCCACCACACAGACAACAGCTCCGGATCTTCCTCCAAATCAAGGACTATGCTACGGTGGCATGTATGGTCACCTTCTGTTACTGAACCAGTTCAGAGGTATGGCTTCCAGGTAAATAATGGTAATACAGGTTACTAGAGGTAGAAGGTGACTATGTGACCTCTACTTAGGAGAAGGACATGTTGCTAGGCGTGTAAAGAACCCAGAGAAAGATGGACTTCAGTACTTCACAAGATAAAGACTTTACCTGTTGGAGCTAAAAAGAGAAAGGGGATGTTAGATGCTTGAAGCTGAAGCATTCACGTGGAGTGAATGCACCGCCCTTATGACAACCTAAGGCACTGACTACACCAAACATGTTTCAAAGCCAAAAATGAGGCCTATGCTTATGACTCCAGACGTAGATGAAGCCCCAAATATGCTGTAGCTTTCATGGCCAAACTTGTCATCCACTTACCGTGCAACCATCACATCCAGTCAATGAGGTACACTCAAATGACAATCAATTCTATGATTAATGTGAATTTTCAGTTGAGTAGGAGATGCCCAGATTGAACAATTTAGACTCCGATGCTGAGACTGAGATTGATGACATTACCGATCCCGTACTCATCAGTATCTTATTGACACGAAGCCAAGATGTCCAACTGAGGTATCTGCTGACACACGTCTGGATAAAGTTTCTATGATTGCCATCTTAAATGATTGCAACTCACCCAAACTAGACGGAACATGACTAAGTGAACCAAGAAAATTGTTTGGAAATCGAGACCTAAAAATGGCTTCTGCAATGCAAAGCAAGAAATATGTGTCTAGATACCCACAAGGTCTAAAACTTGATATTGTAAAACATAGTTAGACTAGGAACCAAGCCCTAGTGATTTCTGCGTATAAGCGTAAAACTGAACTTGTGCTATGAAAACGATATTTGCTTAAATCACTCTTTCAGGAATAAGAACAAATCATTTGTATTTTTACAATCTCGAAAATGGAAATAGATGTTATCTGAGAAAAAAGAGCTAGGCAGATTGTTATCTAGATGAAATAGTTTGTCTAAAAATGCTAACCAAAGTTGCAGAGACATGTTGCAAAGATTTAACATGGCCAACACAAACTATTCCATGCTTTTAAGAAACCTATAAAAAAGAAACCGATGACTTGCACAAGGACATCCTAGGCAACTCGGTAAACCCAGGTCTTGGTTATATAGCCAAGCGAGCTCAACCTGTCTTGTACGATGCTGATACCCTTTTGCATCCCGCCCACCATCCTGTTAGCATATGGGATAGTGAAGATGTCTTGGTACACCAAGTTGTTAGCATGAAAAAAGATGAATACGAAAAAGCCGGGGCATGTTTCGACCCTAGCACAGGTTCTATGACATAAGAGTATTGCCCTTATGTTCGTTCCTCAGAAGGACCTATCTGGAGATCAGGTTGTATTGGCTTTCATGCCAAACGACATTGCTAGTTGCTAGTAAACCAGCACACTTGCTACTCCTTTTTGTTCATCAAAGTGACTCCAGTCAAGTTCTGCCAATCTTCAAAAAGTTAATGCTGTTTTTCATCAATTTGAAGGTATCATCAAAGAAAGAACAACACAAAAACCAGACTATGTTTCTGAATGGTGTTATGATTATGCAAAAACTGTTTGGTTGTTCAACAAATGTGGTACCATTTGTCGACCATTTCACAAAATACATATCAAGTGCAATGATCACAAATTTTCAAGAAAGTAAAAGAATATGAACAGATTTTTTATGACTTGGATGGCGGAGTATGAACATGTGTCTTAGATATTACAAGAACCTGACCATAGTGAACAAAAATCTTTTATAAATTGACTGCTTAATTGATGATTGAACTGTTTAGAAAAAGATCTCTGCTCTATTGTGCTTACTCCGATATTGTTGTGCCCCCTAGTTCGAATTGACTTTGCAAAGATCTTAGATCTGTTATGTGATAGGGAACACACTTAATGGTTCTGAACTTGTAGTGGAAAGTTTTAAAAACAAACAAAAGATGGTCATTGATTGAGGAAACGTAACTCTCATTTAGAAAAAGACCTTATTGATTTACAACGTAAATTTCAGAAATATATAAACTGTGCATTTAGACACTCTAGTGCCTCTCATTCGCTATTTTTGTAAATTAACAACGTTAAGAAAACAGCCTTCAAACGGGAAAGATGACCACTATCAGGAATTTAGATGCTCAGATAATACATCATGTGAATTTTTTAGTGGTTAATGGTAAGGTTCCTCTGCGGTTGTTGTGACCAACAGGCATTAGAAACTGTACTGAATTCAGTGAAAAGATACGATTACCTCCCTTTGGATTCAGCTCAGATGGCTTTATGGTAGAATAGTGGTCCTGCACCAACGACGGTATGTCTGAATGTCAAAGGCCGGATATACTCACTCAGGTACATGCGTACACTGAAAAAAAGATTAGTGCCCTTAACTACTCACAATAAAAAGCTGCATGCCCAAGGTGTCTGGTATAACCAAGTAGTGGAACCTTCAACCTCTTGAGACACCCTAAGTGCTGCTCCTGGATGTACAACTGAGGTTTAAGTTATATTACACCACCCCAAACGTACTAACTGGGTCAAACCACCCAGTTACCTAAGAAGAGGCTTAGTAACTTTAGTAAACCCCCCTAGACCTTATCTCATACCACCTCAAACTAACCTTAGTTGCATCCTAATAAGACAAACTAAAGTATGAGTGCCTTCTGTCTATAGGAGTAATACCCACTTCTGGAGGCTTGCAAAACTGTGCCTAAGAGAGCCCCTCGGAATACATAGTTACCTTGCTGGCTAGAGTGCGATATGCGAGGAGAGTAGAAGCACCCCATTAGGACTTTAATAAACAGAATTGATGTTGATGCTAATTTGCTGTTAAATTTGGTTCTGTTATAAAATTTGAACATGTTTGTGGTGATGTAACAAATCTTTGGTTTTTGCTAATCCATATGGATTGTTGGGTATGTGTGATGATTCTATATGTGAAGCTAAAACCCCACCAGACTAAGCGTCTTAAACGCCAACCTCAGAAAAGTATGGAAAACCCATGAAGGAATGGTGGGAAACCCATTAAGAGGAGTCTGGAAACACAATTAGACAAACCTGTTGCTAATAGCAAGCCCAGTGGAAGGCCACTGTGAAGGCATTCTTTATTGGAGAGTATCCTTTAATAGGATAATGGAACTACTGTTATGCATAGAATACCCCCGAGTGCTCAGTTTAGCCCCCAAATAACTATGGTCTCAGGTGTACTGAATTAAACTTAGTTGATCGATCTAGACAGGTTCCACAAAGGGATCTCTGGCTATTTTTGATTGCATTAAAACTAACCCGGAACCCTTCAGGGCAATCCTCATGCCCACCCAGTAAATGTTCCCCTGGTGTTATCACAGGTAGTAAAATTGTCTTATGGTAGCTTGGATTGCGCCCTATGCTCAAAAGTACATTTGCCGGTGATCATGCGCCTTTCTTATCAACTTTTGTAGATAAGTTCATTGGTACTCCGTGCGATTTGGCAAAATGAATCATGCATCAATCGTTGGCTATGGTGATTCTAAACTGGGTGTTCACTATAATCTATCGAGCTCTATTTGGGGTTGAAGGACTCATGCACAACCCTTTCTCTGTTAGGTCAGTTTTGTGATGGAGCTTAGAAGTCCCCGCATTCGACAACCCATTCTTGTCACATTCCCGCCCTCCAAGCCACGATATGCCGTGGATTAATCAATGGTTCATGGACAATACCCAATACCTGTACTACATCTACTGATTGATTTGATGTCAAGCTTCACCAGTTTGCTTGCTTTCAAAAGCTCTTTAACGAAGTCCGTTGGTTATGGCATCGATTGAGGTTGGAATCATCTGAATTTCGGGGCTTTTTGAAGAAATTGCTCGAAATGATCTTAGTCCGAGGATTACACATGCCTGAACATATGGACATATAGATCCATTTGTGCTCCATCTTTCTGTCAGGTAAAAGCTATGAAGCATCACATCCACTAAAGGCGGAATTATCCAATATGAAGTTTCCCTATTCACTTAACATATGCCGTCCTTGCGGACCATTGAGAACGGAAAGTATCAACGGAAAGAAGGGCTTCAGTTTTGGATGCTTGTGGATGTATAATCACCAGATTTGGATGGGTAACGATTTCTTCGAACAAAGGATGAAACTCCTAAGTGGATTGAGGAAGTTTATTGTGAAGACTCAACGAGCCCATTAATGCTACTGTTCGATTCCGTCAGAAACCGGATAATGGGAACGGAGTTTGTGAATAAGGATACTCGACGGATGTTGAGAGTGTTCTGGTATTTCTATGAAACGAGCGTAACTCGGTTCCACATCAGAATACGGCGTTTGTCGAAAGACGGAACCGACTCTTATGGAAGTTGTCGTACTACTGCTCTTCTTTGCGAAATGCTTCACTGTTCCTATGGGATGAAGTTTTGTTAGCAACTGCGTTGTTATACACTCAAGTATTCTCTTGTACTACACGCTTCACGGGAAGAACCTATTATGAAATGCTGAAGGGCAAAGAAACCTAATCTTCAATACTTACGAGTGTTTGGATCTCTGTGCTATCTACCATTGACTACCCCCCCCCCCCCCACGATGGACGTTGGTAAACTAAAGGCAAACGCAGATATGGCTAATATTTGTTTGCTATGCCACCCACCAAGAAGGCGTAACGATCTACCACAAAGAAACGCGCAGATTCAGGCAATCCGTTCATGTTGCCTTCGTTGACTTTACCAAAGGATTGACGTCTGTTTTCAACCAGTTCAGGCCTCGATCCACCTCAGCATATGACTTCTGTGCCAAAATAGTACAGAACTTGAATTATGCTTTACAGTCGGACGGCAGGCCGTTCGTGCATAGTAAAGACCAAGTATCCATCCTTGTGTCCCTCTAACAAGAAAAACTAGGTAGACGATTTGGCTTACAAGGGTTTGATGATGATGAGATTTGTTTCGATACCTTGGTGTTCCGATAACTCCGGTTTAATGTTCCTGACGCCCGGCAACCTGAGAATGAACATTGGTTTCACCTTCCACAACAGTTATTCTCAGAAGGCGCTCCTGCAGTTACTGAAAGCCTCTTACCTCATCAAATACCTCTACCAGACACTAGTGATTCTGATATTGAAACACTGTTCGATAATGTTGACAGTAATGTGTTTGACACCTATACTGCTCCTGAAACCGATTCAGAAGCATCTTCTTCCAACACTGTCAATATCGACGTTACTCCCAACAACCAATTACCTCACGTGCAAAAGTGGACTCAAGCACAACCGCTTGTATATAACATTTTGGGTGATTAAGATCGAGCTTGTCTCTACCAGGAAACTGCTAAGACAACCGACGCGATTTGTGGTGTTCTTCAATGAATTTCCTTAACTCATTGTGGAACCAATGACTTTCAAAGGCAAGCCTTTAGAGCACTCGTGCTGGATTTAGGGTATGCAGGATGATATTCATGGTTTGAACGTCTAGATGTGCTGGATACTTGTACCCTGTCACAGATATATTCACTTATCATCCCGCTTCAAATGGATGTTAAAATTAAGTTGGATGAAGTATGGATGACGTCTTGAAGAACAAAAGCTCGGTTAGTGGCGGAAGGATATCGTCAGGAAGCTGGTATTGATTTGAGCGAATCATTTGCGCCGGTTGCTAGATTAGCAAGCGATCAGACTCATTCATTGCTTCAAGTTGCAAGTATGAACCTTGGTCATCTTCAAGATGGACGTGAAAAACCGCCCTTCCTCAATGGGGACTGATATGAAGATGTCTATGTTAGTCAACCAGGAGGATTTGTAGATCAGAGCGTCCATCGCATGTGTTACCATCTCATGAAAGCTCTATATGGGCTTATACAAGCTCCACGTGCGTGGTATGAAAGCTATCAGCGTTTCTAAATATCAAGTCAGCGGATTTACAAAGGGCCCTCCCCGTGGTCGATCCAACTATCTTCATCTGAAAAGCTGGCAAACATTTCTACTGGTACAAATTATGTAGATGATATTATCTTTGCCTTACCAATCCCAAAGCATGCAAAATTATTTGCCATTGAAAAGAACTCATCTTTCAAGTTGTTCGATGACGGGACCAAATGTAGTCTTTTTAGGATTATACAGTTTCTCAAAATCCCAGAGGCATTTCATTTATCAACCAATCCACTAGCCGATGCTTTCAGGTAAATCTTGAAAAATTTGGTTTTGACTCATGCAACTCCATTTGACACTCCATAATGGCGGAGCGTCCGACCTTGATGAAAGATAAGGGAGGAAAGCTAATTGATACTACCGATCTTCGTTTGGTATGGTTGGCTCCCGTATGTATCTTAGTGCATCTAGAACTGACATAGTATTTGCTGGTTTGTTGTGTGAGCACGATACCAGGCCCTAAGATACTGAAATGCCACCTTACTGCTATAAAGCGGATCTTTCGATAACTTATAGGAAACATTCACATGGGTTTGTGGTATCTGAAGGACTCCGGCTTTGAAACTAAAAAGCTTTTGCAGATGGCTGGTCTTTGCTGGATGTCATCGACACGGAGAAAGTACTTCTGGTTCAGCTCAATTTCTATGGACATCGGCTTTGTTAGCTTCGGTCCTTCCAAAATGCAGAAAAGTACTGCCATCTCTACTACAGAAGCTGAATACATTGCCCTATCAGGCATTGATAGTGCCAAATCCTCGGATGCGATCTCAACTTCGAGGTCTATGGATTGCGGTTTCTCAACTAAATTCCGATGTAGTGTGACAACTCAAAAGTGCTAATTTCGCTATTGCCAGTGTAATAGTGTTCAACTCTCGCGTTCCAAGACATTGATATTCGTCACCACTTTATCAAAGAGCAGGTTGAAAAGGAAAGTTGTTGAGGATGTATTTCGTGGAGACAAAAATACAAACTGGCTGACATATTTACGAAGGCATTACTGAGAGAGCGCTTCGCGACACTCCTCCACTGCTTGGAGTGAAATACACAATGTCACCAGAGACTCTAAAGGAACTACAGGATGAGTCTGTCTCCGAGTAACCAAGTGTTTCACAGTGTATATTTGTGTATATTATAGTAAAAAAAAAAATCTTAGTGTAGTATGGCTTGCAGTTATTTCAGACTGTAACCCGGTCTCTAACCAGAGATTTAGTGTCGTTCTGTGCATTATTTCTTTACCAGACAAGAAATTGTCTAAGCCCTCCGAACCATTTTTCTCATAAACAACTTGTTTTATCAAACATGTTCGGGTTAACCAAATCAAACATTGACACGGGTCATTGTTTGAGGGGGAGAATCAGTATACTAACAGTTGTGCAGGTCAAAAGGACGTCCTGTTGCTGATTCTATTGCTGAAAGATTGACACGACCAACCGCTTACAAAGTTTAAGACAGATTGTAGTATCATTCATGTTGGGTCTTTCTAAAGGTCTTGTTTCTATTGCTCATTGGTTGCTAAATTGTGCTATTAAAATCACCTCATACTTTGAAGGGGAGTTTGATACATTTTTAAGTCCATTCTAGCATTCAATACCATTCACATAATTTCATAATTTTGGATCGGGGGAGAAAATGTGAACTTAACATGTAAAACGGCATAATTAAATGGTTTTGATTGATTCTAAAAAATGCTAAGTCCTATCCTTGCATGTGTCTAAACTCTTGCTTGATTATCGATGCACTGTGATAGGGGGAAAGCATAAGTTGTTAATATGATCAAAAATGTCAAGGTTCCAAACAGTTTGTGTTATACACACGTATCTTGATAAATGACAAATTAATATTTTGTTTCATGTTCGTAAAAGTGATCTTTTGGATATGCTGAGGATGAGGAAAGAGATGTTGTACCAACAGGGTATTGCCCCCCCTTTATGAATGCTCATGCTGGTCTTTCGGATGCGCCATTAGTGAAGTGGATTCTCCATAAATGTACTTTACAAGTTTGGTATTTCCAAGGCACTTTCATTTCTTTTCGGGATTATTTCAAATCGATCATCAGAAGCTTTCTGATTTTAATTTCGTTTGTATGCCCCAAACACACTTCTTTTTTATAAGCACAGTCTATGTTTTTCAAATCTTCTCTTTGCCAAGGCCTTCTACGGTACTTAATTGTATTATGCATAGTAAACACTAAAAAAGGAATTGTTACGGTATAAGTCAGCAGATAGTTATCTATGTAATGACTCTACTCTTTACCATTCTATTAGTTGAAAGACCTTTGTGTGTCAGTCTTGGGACAATCTGGACTACGAGAAGGCGAACATTAGGGATCTGCATACTTAGTGTATTAGAGGAAAAATAGCTTGTCATTCTGGGGAAAACCTGTAAAGAAGGTTTTTTAATGAATCTTTCTGATCACAGTGTGCCAGTATCTTAATGTATCATTGATCCTCACAGGAATCTGAGCTTAATGTAAACGTCCAGATTTGAGTATCGTTATACTTGGTCCCTTCAAAATATAAACACCTTTTTTGTGTTCATCATAAATGTTTTTCTAGAACCACATTAAGTGGATTTTTACATAACAAAATGTTTTTGTTTGGTGACTAAATTGGTCTATTCAAGCGAAATGATCGACTCAAAGTATCGTATGCAAGGACATGCTTCATATCCTTACACACTTATCTGAAGAAATCAAGGAACAAGCTTACATACAAAGCTTCGCACCTATCTCTGGAAATCAATGTCTTCTTCAAATGCTAAACGTTATGGTGATTTCGAAAAAGATACATCATTAAAGCTTTACTGATTCCAACAAATATGAGGCATTTGTGTGACTAAAGATCAGGTATGCAAAGGACAAGTGAAACGAATGATCCACAAAGTATTCAGGAGAAAGGAGTAAAGCCTTAAACAGTTCATAAGATCAAGATCAAAGTTCATACATCAGTCTCTAATTCATGATCAATGGTGTTTAAAACCAGATTGAATTAACCAAAGCACAACAAGTTGAAGTACCCTATCAACAAAGGAGCTAAGAGACAAGCTATGAGTGTGCTTCAAACAATTTCTCATGACCTCATTAGGGGGTGATGTGTTTAAGATCACATAAATGGACCCGAAACATAAAGATGCCATTCGGTCTCTCGAAGAGAAAGCAAAGTCTAGCTCGTTGTTGTTAATTAATTAATGTTTTTTAATGGGAATTGGGCCTTGACAAAGAAAAAGCCTGAATAAGCACAACAAATAACGCCTAGAATGGGCATAACCTTGTTAGTATAAATACACCTAGTTTAGTCAAAAATTAGGTTAGGACAATCTTAGCTGTCATTTTTTTAGTGTTTATGGTTTCTAGCCTCCATAAAAGGGTTTTTTCTTTCAATAATCATATAAAGTTTTAATTTTCTGCATCGTGATTCTATACCATCCATTGTTAAGGTTTTTTCTGTATGATAATGGTGAACTAATACAATTAAACCAAACACCATTAAACTAGACATTAAAAATGTTAAGCTACAAACTAAATTATGCTCTCGACTAGAAATAAAAAAAACGCATCTCCGCGATGTAGTTGCAGAGGTGAAGGGCCTATGTATAGGCTGCCACTTGGCTGGCTTCTTGCCTCTTTGCTTTGCTTTCCCCACCAATCCTTTTTAATCCTAGCCAATCTTTTCTTCAATCTTTTACGGCATCACATTGTGGCCGTTTGATCATCGTGTGCCCTCATCTTGAAGATTGCCCTCCGTTTGTACATTCCATTGATGTGTATGAACGTTTCGTGCTTCTTTTGTGAGTGTGTTTAGTACCCTTAAAACCTTACATTCCACCTTGTGCTTTTCTTGTTCTGGACTGTCTTGGAGCTGTGAGTGGGCTAAGGACTCTCTTGATTTGACTTAATGACCCTTCAATTTTTACTCCGGTCGAGCTCTTGGAATTGGTCGTCTCCTTTGCCCTCGTCCAATCTTCTATTTGCCCTTTTGTTTTTCCTCATGGGGGTGAAAGGTGGGTCCGATGGCCCCTATTGTGAACAGCTTAAAAGGTCTTGGAGCGTTTATTTGACATTAAAAACTGTTATATGATGGAGGATTTTAACACATTGGTCCTTGTGTTCTCTTTTCATTTTCTTAGTTATATAAACTTTCGATAAAGTTGCAAGATTAGCCCTCATTGTGGTTTGTTATAAAAGGAAATCGGGCTCTAAGGTTTTGGGCCTAAAGATTCCGGGCAAGGCCCATTTGGGAGGAGGAACATTCTGGATTTTAGTGCAACTTGGAGGGTGGTAAATGGAATATTTGAGTTCTCTTGTTGACTTTGGTTGACCAATGATTGTCTTTTCTTGCTACTGGATTGAACTGAGGCCTCTGAATTTTCTGGCTTCGGTTTTGATTCTTCCTTGGTTCTTTTTGTACTCCTTCCTTTGATTCTCGTGTCCTGTGCTTGCTTGTTTTTGACCCTGCTTTCTTGTCATTTTTGCTCGTCTTATCCGTACTGTACACCCCATCAAAAAACATAAATCAACGCACATATTTTGCCATTTTGGCTCTGGTTTTGGGTTCTATTTGGGCGCTGTTTTAAGCATAAATGGACTTAGGCTGTATTTTACCTTTTCAATAAAGCACATAGAAATACAAAACTTTTCCAAGTAAAAGGTTTCTAAGGCGAGAAGACCATGTAACCAAGGGAATCAAAAAAGCCCACCATCATTGTCACTGCCCAGTAATGCAAACCACATCTATTCACAATACGTTTATGTTTCGCTTTATTCTTCCTACAAAAATCTAACATAGTCTACTGATGATTATGATTATCAAATCTGTTTTACAATACATCTAAGACGCACCCTATTAAACAAAACCCCTTCAATCTATTAAGCAAAACCTCTTCTTTTCTCCCCCTCTAATGAACCTTATTTCTTTTTTATTGTTTATGAGTGAAAAAAGGAGTTTTATCAGCCCTTATTGCGATATACCTAGATGATGAGTAATGGACTATGAAAGAGTAGATGTGAATCTTTTGCCTTGAAAAAACATTTTATTTTTTGGATTGAATGGAGCGAAATGTGTAGAGAGAACTACGTTTGTGAATAAGATTGTGTGTGTAGCGAAATGTGTTTTGCAACTTAGGTATAACCGGTTGAAGTTTTGAAAATGCCAAGAATGGTCCTTGTGGTTCTATGTCTTTTTCTATTTTGATTGTATACTTATTACTAAGTTTAATCTATTTATAGAAATGACATCTTTAACCCCTTAAGTTTATAACTAGGAATCTAAGTCCTAAATTTTGCCCTTAATCCATTATTGATAAACCTTTTTTCATTTTATTCCGTTCCCGTTATGAGGTCGAGTCTCCTTTTTGACGGAATACTTGCCTTTAAGATGATGACCGGGTTGCTATATGAAATAATAGCAAGCATTTTGGCATGTTCTGAAAGATTTTGAAACTTCTGCTCGAACTTCATTTACAGCATCGTATCATTATTAAATGACATTTCTAAGGCCGTAAATGTTATCGATTTTCAGAAGACATGCCAAAGATACACATTTTTATATTTTTCTATTTTTTTAATTTTTTTCTTTTGTTTTTGTAAAATTTTATAAAAGGAAAATCTTTTTGGAATTTTTATGTTTTCATATATACATATATACAGGATATGAGTTACCACCATCACTTGTCCGTTTCCTCTGCCAGACGTTTCAACGTTTTTGGAGACATGCTTTTCATTACCTACTTTATCATTAAAGAAGTTAAATCTCTCTCGAGGCAATGATTTAGTAAAGATGCCAGCCAGTTGGTATTCAGTCCGGACAAAGTATAGCTCCACGATTCCATTTTCCACTTGCTCCTTAATGAAATGGTAGTGAATATCGATGTGCTTAGCTCTTGAATATTGAACATTGTTACAGCATAAAGCAATCACACTCTTGTTGTCGCAATACATAGGGATCTTATTTAATTGAAAGCCATAATCTGTTAGCTGTGAACGCATCCAAAAGATTTGTGAGCAACACCCAGATAAGGCAATATATTCAGCCTCTGTACTCGATATGGCAGTGCCCTTTTGCTTCTTTGACGACCAGCTAATAAGTTTGTCACTTAAGAACTGAGCGCTTCCCGATGTACTACGTCTAGTGTCCTGACACCCGCGTGATCGGTATACGCATAAGCTGTGAGTGACATATCGGTATCCTTCAATTACCATAGACCCATGTTAATGGTTCCGTTAAGGTGTCGAAAGATCCGTTTCACCGCTTGTAAGTGCTTTTCGGTAGGCTTAGCCTGATACCGGGTACATAAGCAGACAACATAGTTAAGGTCAGGTCTACTGGCTGTATGATACATTAAAGATCCAATCAGCCATGGTAAATGTACATCAACTTGTTTTCCCCTGTAGATCTTCATCTAGTTTTTTGTTTTCAATCATGGGTGTGTCGACAGAATCAGTAGAATGCAAACCATATTTTTTTTTAAATTTCAAAAGCATATTTAGATTGGTTTATAAAGATGCCTCTGGGACTTTGAGATATTTGTAATCCTAAAAAGAATGACTTTTACCCCCATCATCGACATCTTGAACTTATTGGTCATCTGATTAGCAAACTTATCACACATGGCAGTATTAGTGGATGTAAATATTATATCTTCAACATAAATTTGTACCAGTAATATGTCATTTCCAGCATACCGTGTGAAGAGTGTTGGATCAACTGCACCTTTGGAAGATTGTTGAGAGATAAGGAAGCTTGACAGCATATCATACCATGCACGTGGAGCTTGTTTTAGACCGTAAAGATCCTTTTTTGAGCTTGTACACATGTGATGGGTTGTCTTGATCAACAAATCCTTCTAGTTGGGAAACGTAGACCTCTTCTTTGAGCTCGCCATTCAAGAAATCCATTTTGACGTCCATTTGGTAGATTGTCATATTCTTGTGAGCGGCATTTGCTACGAAGATACGAATGGCCTCTATTCTAGAAATTGATGCAAATGATTCCTCGAAATCGATTCCTTCTTCTTGTCTGAATCCTTGAGCAATGAGTCTTGCCTTATTCTTTAGTACCCCACCAGATTCATTTGTTTTGACCTTATAAATCCATTTCAGCTTGATTAAGAATACTTTATATGGATACGACACCAATTCCCAAACTTCAAGTCTTTCAATTTCATAAATTTCTTCTTGCATTGCATCGATCCATGACAGTTCGGTCATTGCTTGTTCGAAGTTCTTTGGTTCTACTAAAGTTAGGAAGGCATCAAAATAACACTACATGGCATCAGTTTCAAGTTGCTTACGTGTAGATACAGAGCGAGAAGGATCACCGATCACATTTGCTATAGGATGATCCTTAGTCCATCTACCAAAATATTCCAATGGAGTGTGGAGTTGTCTCACATTAGATGATGATCCTTGAGAAGTTGAGTCTTCCTGGGGAGATTCATTAAGTGGGTCATCATGAAATGTTGGTGTTTTTGGTGATTCTTTAAAACCTTGAAAAATGATTAGAGAATTTTCATGTTCTTGTGATGAGGGAATACTTGTTGATGGAGCATCCTAGTCAATAGAAGTTGACACAGGAGAATCAGCTAATACTTCAGCTCTTGGAGCAGCAGCTTCTTGAACTGGAGAAACAGCAATTGTTGGAGGGTTAAAGTATTCATCGAACATTGGTTGAAACAACCGATCCCAATCATCTCTTATTGGTGGCAAGCAAGGTTGTTGAGAAACAAGATTTGAACCAAGTCCTGTACTGTATGTAGTAGGAGTCATATAATGAAGCCCGGGTCCTGAACTGAATTGTTCAGAAGACATTGTTGTTAGCTCATTGAACGTTACATGAATCATTTCTAAAATTATCCGGGTCATTCTGTTGTAGATTCTGAACGCTTTCTTTGCAGGCGCGTAACCAACAAAAATCCCAATGTCTGCTTTTGCATCAAATTTTATCAGATCCTCATGGTCATTGGTAGGATAACAAAGTGAACCAAAGACATGAAGGAATGATAAGTCAAGTTTCTTGTTTTGCATAAGCTCGTATGGAGTTTTGTTGTATCGGTGACGTATCAAAGAACGGTTTTGGGTGTAACAAGATGTATTGATAGCTTCGGCCCAGAGAAATAATGAAGCTTTAGAAAATATCAGCATTGTTCAAGTGGCTTCTACAAGAGTCCGATTTCACCTTTCGACAACACCTTTTTGCTGAGGAGTGCGGGCTACAGAAGTTTGATGCGAGATGCCAACATTTTCATAAAATTCACGAAGTGTCTGATTGACAAATTCGGTTCTATTATATGTTCGAACATTCCGGATAGTGGCATTCAAACAAACTTGTATGTTTTTAATACATTTGATGATGGCCGCAAGAGCTTCATCTTTTGTCTTTAAAAATATGACCTAGGTAAATCTTGAGTAATCGTCGACTATCACTAAGATATACCTTTTTCTGTTAATACTAGCCACACGCATTGGGCCACACAAATTCATATGCAAAAGATATAGTTTCTCTTGGTTAGTGTCTTCAGCCTTGGGTTGATGAGAGGATTTTTTGCTTTTCCCTAATGCACATGCTGAACACAAATGATCTTTCTGAAATTTAAGTCTAGGAATTCCTCGTGCAAGACTGTCTTTAGCTAGCTTGTTCAAAGTACCGAAGTTAAGATGAAATAATCGACGGTGCCATAACCAGCTCTTAGTCTTTGAAGCTTTTGATAAAAGACAGATCGGATATGATTTAAACATGTCATCAAGAGAAATTGTGTACAAACTTGTGTCTCGGGACCCTGAAAGTAGATCAACACCTTCTTAATTGTGAATAAAACAAGTGTTTTTTCGAAATGCCACTTCAAGATCCGCATCACAAAATTGACCAACAGAAAACAAGTTATGTCCAAGTCCTTCAACGTAGTATACCCTTGAGATAACAATGTTTCCCAGCTGATAGTCGCCATACCCCATAATCCTTGGAATTTGGTCGTTCCCGAATCTAACAGTACCTAAAAATTTACTGACAATGTTCATGAGCTAAGAGCGATTCCCTGTCATGTGTTTCGAACATCCGGAGTCCAGATACCAGAGTACAATCTGGACAACTTGTCATGACAAGAGAAGAAGACGATGGAATATCTGTTGCATTGGATCCCCAAGTTTGATTGGGTTCCAAGTGGTTAGCATTCTTAGATTCTACAATCTTAGCTATTTTACTTAAACCTATGTTTTTAACATTTTTGGGTTTCTTGCTATATACTTTAATCTTTGGTTTTTGTATTTCATCTGAGTGGGAAGTGATTTGCTTAGGAGGCACTATGTTAGTTGAGGTGAACCTAGTTAAAGGGAACAAATTACCATCTACAGTGAAGGTTCTGCCTGTTGGTTTCCACTTAAATCCTACTTTAGTAAATACATGACCTGTAGGTTTCCAAATAATTTTTTTTATGTTTCTTAGTAGATTTAGTACGATTATTCCCATTTTGCACAAGATCAAGAAGACATCTATCATGAACACCATTAAACATAGATTTATTACAAGTAGCACAGAGAATTTCAGAATTCGCATTTGACAGTGAATGCTTAACATCAATATCACAAATAGGTTTAACAACACGATTCATTTTATTAACTTTCCTAAGTTAGGCTTTTACTTTATTCTTCTTGTTCTTACTTGGTGTCTGCGAGATCCTATCATTCCTTTTATTTCCTGGAGGCTTTGATCTGCAATTACTAGTAGAACACTTCACTCCTGTAGAAGACAACACAGGTGTGTTAGAATCTGATGTATTAGAAGACTCTACTTGTTTAATGTTGCTTGAGGATGTGAGAGGTTCAGCAAACCTAACTTTCTTGACATTGTTCATGGGTGAGATAGCAACCTTCTTAGTACTAGGTGTTATCGCAATAAGGCACGTATCTTGAACATATACAAGCAACTCCTGAATTCTTATCGCATACTTACAAGCAAAGTCTAAGTCTCTATCTAAAGGTTATTTCACTTTAGCTTGTTCGACTAATTCCCGAAGAGTATTAGCTTGTTATTGAGTGTGTCTAAGATAGTCTATATGAACATCCCTATTTTGCAATAACCTAGGAGGCAACGGTACTAAATCAAGCTTGAACATGCTTGTTGCAATAGTGGGTGGCAGAAGATATGTGTACAACATTTTCAATAGTTTCTTTCCTTTTTATTTTTCGTAAATAGTTTTTCAATGATGTTATCACAAAAACCTTGTCTTGAATTCGAGCTTTTAAATCCTCATTTTCCACAGATTTTAAAGAGTCACATTATTCTTTATGACGAACATGTGTCTGTTTGATTGAGTCAAACTGATCTTTAAAAACCTATTTCACATGATTAATTTCATTACAAAGACGTTCGTTCTCAGAAATCAATTTTGCCACTCTATTTTCCAGATCCTTATTTATAGGCTCAAGATCACATTTATCATGATTAATGTTCTCTTCCTTGGTATTCTCTCTCAAAGATTAAATAGTATCCTTCAAATCATTGATTTCAAAATATTCTTGAATTTCAACAGCATTTTGATTAATGCAAGATTTATTGTTTTGAAAAACTTGTTGTAATTGCATTGATGCTTCGAGAGAAATACAATATTTTTCAAGTTGTGAGTAATTTTTCAAAAAATAATTATATGCTTGTTTTGATTTGGAAAGCTCAGCATTAAGATTCAAACACTTTTCACATGATTCACAATCTTGCATTTCCATATTCACAAAATCATTATGCAAAGACATAGAATTCATCACAGTTAACAGTACATCTTGAGACATGATTTTTTGTAA